>JBAJNP010005449.1:0-22164 GCA_036877545.1 Yasuhikotakia modesta
TCTGTTTACACTTTAAGGGCAAAGAAGTTCACTGTTCTCTGTAACCTCAGGTCAAATGTGCCAAATCCTTCTAATCTCCCACTCATCAATTCTGACCGCAAAATCAATAGGTGAATTATGTTTCCAGAAAGCCCTGATGCAAATGACTGACCCAGTCAGATCCAACAGCCCGTTTAACATTTTCAATTTACGAAACTTTCTGTGTTGTCAAGGAGAAACACTACGGCTAATTTACTTGAGGCATCCAATTATAACCAAGAGTCAAGCTGCCAATGTCACGATGCCTGTGCAGAACACGTCAAAGATGGACGACAACGGACAGCGTTTGGCTCGCATGTATGGACTTATTATTTTCACATGAAACACCTACGAGGGTTTAGAAGGATCAGTGTCTCTGCAGCGCACCGTGGTGCTGAGGTTCCCCGCCATAATGATCCCTCATTAGTGTGCTACCTTTAGGCATGTGAGACCTTCCCTGAGCTCAGATGTCAGGTAGATGATGGTACAGTTGCTCCGCTGTTATAATAATTTACCGGCTGACGATTGTAAAGCAGCAACTTGTTCTTTTTGAACTGGAGCAATTGCCCTGGATTCACATATTGTGCAGACTGTTCTTGCCAGGTTGAGCTTGTGAGGTTCACACAAGAAGATGTAGATTGAGGACATTAGGGTTTGAATTGACTATAATGGTCTGATGTGTGGCACAGTGTCACTTTAGACAAGGGTAACATTGCCATTGTTATTATATGTAGTTCATGGGGGTGTGCAACAACATTGATGATTTAGAAGGGTTTGGAAGTATTTCTCTAAAAGATATAACAAACTGCCAAAAACATGCTCTGGTCAAGCTTAGACAACTTAACTTTATTATTCTTTACTAACTAGTCAATGGCAAGGAAATGAACATGACGCCTGAGCTAAATGCTAAAAGTGAGCGATTAAGTGTTAGTTTATGTGGGAGCGGTAAAATAAAGTTATTTTTTATTTTTAACCATATTTTAACATTTTATACAACAAAAGATTGCAGAATTAAAAAATCTGCTTGAAATGTGCTAATGTTTGTGTTGTTTTAACACCAAATGAAATTCACTTTGTGGAGGATAGCGCCATTAAATGCACTGGCTTTTGTTAATATAAAGTAAAGCTCTGGCAAAGTTTACAAGTTTAAACATACAACACTTATGAATTGATATGAGTCTGAATGCTTGACAGCCTTAACTGTAGAATGGCTGCATTTTCAACTTCACATTCAAGAAGTTTAACTGTTATAAAAGGCTTAATAGTTTGAGTTCAGTACCCACAATTCCACTGAACCTCTTTTTATCACGATGCTGACAATGTCTTTTTCCCTAAATCTATATCCATTGAAGGCTGACCTTGTGCTCTGTGGCCTTTCTTTCTGTCTGTATATTGGGACAGGCAATGTTCAAGGTTTGATGATTGTTTAATTGAAATCACAACACATGGACAATATCCATTGTCCACTGTGGACAATCTTCAATGACATCTCCATTGTCTCCTTCAGCAATGTGCAACACACCAATATCTCCAGAGAAAACAGCCAAAATGGCCGTGATCCCAAACCTCAACCTCCTGTCCATAACTTAGTCTTTAATAAAGCTTTTCTTAGATGTGCCAATATGCAGACCCGACTATAAGCACTTCCATGCTGTTCATATGCAGAACCACAGACTATATATCACAATACAGATTGTGGCTAAAAATGGGCGTGTGCTTAGAATGCAAACAATTTTATGTGACAAATCCTTTGTGTTATGAGGTTACTGAGAAGCACAGAGGTCAGATCTCATTCGTGCATTACTCAGTCTGCCAACATCAAGGAGATTTAGAGTGTAATTTACTCTTGTGTGTATCGCCTGGTCTCATTCGCTGAACGTGAAGAACATTGGAAATAGAAGTCGTTGCTCTGTGGTCTGTCTGTGGAGCAGTGAGATCATCGATACAATTGTCTTCTTGTCTTTTGCGGTATCAGTAATGCTTTTTGTGGGCCTGTAGCACTCGGTCTGAATAGCTGGCAAGGTGGCATCCAGCCCTGCAATAATCTGACTGACTCATGGTGCGTGTATAAATTATTTCTTTTAATCTACTAAAGCCGCTCTAGCTATAGAGTGGAATCACTAATTCTCCCTCATTATAAATCAAGCAGCCGCTGTAGAAAGGGTCAGATTGGCTAAGATGCCCTTATAGCTCCTTGTTCTCTTGCCAGCCTCCTCCCATCTCCTACCACTTTATCTTTGTCCTTTTGCTATATACTGAAAGGACATTTTTGAGTTTCTATTTAACCAGTCATGTCTCACAGGTGATATTTAGTGAATGTATGAAGTCAGGTGCCACAAGTGTCTATAGACACATTCCAGTGTCTATGTGTCATTAACATTACAGTATATCTGTGTTTGTTTTGAAATCCTAAGTACTTTACATTAGTACTTATATATACTTATTATATATACTACTTATATTAATATTAGTATATATACGAGCATTAGTTTATACCAATACTAGAGTGATATATATAGTATAGTGGTATATACTAATATATAACACTAATATATCTCCTAATATTAATATTAATACTACAGTATATGTACAATATACACTACTAATATTTTACTTTAGATGAAAAATAAAAACATTGGCAAATGTTTTGAGCTTTTGTGCATTGCATTGATTATTAAGTACACAACTTGAATATTAAATTGCATGTGGGTGTGGCCAAACTGCCCCTTTCCAGTGATTGGTCAGCCTGTCTTTTTATAATATATTAAATAAAACTGAACCTTTTTACTTACTTTTATATATCAATTTTAAACAATAAACAACAACTATTACTGTCATATGTTCAACACTATGTATAGGTTTATTATATACTGAAAGTTTTTTGTGCAATGTATTTTTTCTTTTATTAAAATGTGTTTTGAAAAAACTAAAATGTAAAAGTCATAAGGAACAGGCTATATTGCCAACCAGACAAGGCTTTTATATGAACCAATATACACAATTCAAACATTCCATAAGTTTGCTCTCTCTGTGGTTTACATCCACTGTTTCCATAAATTTGAAACATTTCTTGTCCTGGTTGACTTTAGAACAACTTATGAAGGTCCACTCCACACAGAACTACAAGTTGTTCAAAAATATGTTTTTGTTCTCTGTTGTGTAATCCCCAAAAGACACAGACCAAAAAACTGTTTATTAAAAAAGAAAGAAATGTTTTAGGCCAATACTTGTTAAGCTAGAGTTGTAGTAAATGCCTGTTATATATTTTACCTTTGTTGTGAATTTGGTAATGATTAACCCACTGCCACAATAACAGAGAGTAATATAGAAAACAGGAACTGTGAATTAGAATTAAAGCTACATATATGTATGTATTATAAAAACATACTGATAAAACGCATTTAGAAACACTGTCCAATAAAAGCAAAAGAACATTGGAAGGTCAAACATAATCTAAGCCTCACTTTTCCTGTGGCAGTACTAAAATTGCTCAAACCTGCATAGATCAGATTTGTGGCCAGTTCTGCAGTTCAGGGCACCCAGAAACCAAACAATCTTGAGCCTGTTTGGTAACAGGTATGGAAGAATCTTAACATAGCTGCCTGGACAACCAGCTGTCTAAACAGATATGAAGGAGGGGAAAACATTTTACAACCCTGGACAGTATCCTAACCAACTTTAAAAGAAGCCCCTAACACACATAGCAGTGCAGAGGGGGCAAAAACTTGTAAAGTTTGTCTCCACATACTCAAACTTCAGAAGACTTGAGAATGAGAAAATTCTTAGATTGTGTTATGATATGATACCAGGCACTTTCCGTGTATAGGGTACAACTTACAATCTGGAACTCTAAGGAAGTCATGCTTTTTCCCAACAAACTTTCAATAGGAACTCAGAAGGTCCAAACAAAATAATATTTTGTAATATTTATTTTGAATACATAATATAAAATGTGCCATAATATAAAAAACGCGTATAACATAATTGCATTGTACAAATCGGGTTCTAAGTCATTACGTAATCAGTCATTTTAATATATTAATTTATTGTCATTTATTATAGATTAACAAAATTTTGACATATGCTACAGAAATAGCAAATTACTATTTCGGGGCTACTGACATTTTTATGAAAACTTGTTGCTGTTCTCGTCTAACGGGATTGTGCCTAATGCTTTTATTAAAATGTTACGGAACACTAAATTGTACCCTGTTCATTGAAAGTGCCACCAAGCATTTGTTCTTCACTTTATATTGTAAAATAACAGAAATCCCTCACAGAAGCAAACAAGCAAAACACGACCACACATCTTCTGTCTAAGCAACTTTTATTACGGGCAAAATAACTTTCACAGCTCCTTGTTTAAAATATTCGCTCATTATGTGAATGAAGAAAAATGGTTTCCCATGGTTATTTTCACAATACATAATTACTCATTGTTCTCCTGTTGTGCAGACAGAGTGAGTGTTAATGCCTCAGTGAACTCACGGCTTTTCTTCAGCATTTTCTCAGCTTGCACATCCGTGTCATTATTGCGCTCAACCCGAATCAGTGCTACCAAGTGTGAGAGGATGTTAAATAACGATCTGTGTTTCTTCTCTTCTCCTATTCACGTTGCTGGCATTTAGCTCTTTCCCGTCTCCTGCCCGCCGCTTTCATTTTCATTTACCCGTCCATGCGTGGCTTTGCATGTCTGGAAAAGCGCCAGAGAAAAGGAGGGTTGAAATAAACGACCGTAAATGATCTTGTGCATGTGATAATTGCGCAGTGCAATCCATTAGTCTTAACACTCCGCAGAGTTCCCACAGAAAAGCCGACTAAAGAGACACGTATTAGTAAAGTAATGGCTTGTCTGTGAGCATTTTTTGTAGTCTTTATATTTGCTTTCAATTACGCTACATGTATTGTTGACATTGCCAAACTGCTATTTAATCACGCATTTTAGTGGATGCTGCACAAAGCAGCAAAGGGAGTTGAATGGGACTCTTTAACTTAATATATGACGTCATATTTTGCTTTTTAAATTACATGAAGCTATTGGTATGATTGGTAAAATATTCTGTCTGACTCCAGAGCTGCCCTAAGTTGATGGCAGCCTGGTGATGGTCAGAAACTAATGCCTCCACTCAAGCAAGCCCAGGGTCAAAGTTTAGCCCTAAGAGAACCAGCCTTGGGCAGCCCACAGTCTGTTTGCTAACTGTTGGATTCATAATGAACACAAAACTAAACGTCAGATGACTCTTCTTGTTTTTGTAGGTGGTTCCCATCCAGACAAAGAAATGGTCAGTTTTCCTTTAGGCTACAAAAACACCAGATCTTTACATTTAAGCTTTTGGCAGATGCTGTTATCCAAAGCAACGTTTGGTGCATTCAAGGTATTCTTTCAGTATGTGTTGCCTGGGAATTGAACCCATGACCTTTGCACTGCTAACGCAACATGATACCAATTGATCGACAGAATTAGCCACAGGCAAAGGTCTGGCCATGTGAGACTACAATAGCCCCCTGCTGGTAGATGCTGTGCCTACACCATCTGACTGCAAAAAACATCTTTCTCTCCTGACATCCATTCAAAACAAGCTGTGTGATGATTTTTCTGTTTTTTTCTCTTGCTGCACTGCACATGTATCTGTTTGTGTTGTGCTCTCCAAAATATTTTGCCAAATTTATACAATGACTTCAAAATTTATTGTTTACATACATTCATAGATTACATTTTTGGTTACATTAACATTTTACACTTTACCATTGACATGTTTGTCTTTTGAAAATTTGACTGTTTGCACTTGGGTAATTCATGTAAAAGTGTGAAAACAAATTTTAGTATCTGTTTGTGAGGTGATAGGTTCTTCTTAAAAACAAGTGAAGTGAAATTGCATTAGTTGGGAGTTTTTGCTTCTAATGAAGTGTAAATCCAAATTCAACTATCTGCACCAATGAAAGAATCACCAATTATGCTCATATTCACTTTTGAAATGCTAAGTGAAACATAATATCTTACCATTACCTGAAGCATTAATCATTCACTGATGCATAAACCACATTCTCTGTAATAGTTTATCAATAGAGTCAATTGACTGAAAACCAACATTGTAAACCAACATTCATTTTGTGGCTAAGCCCAATTTAGCTTAACATAGTTCACTATCATCATTTTTGGGACAGCCTTTTACAGGCAGGACCACAAACTAAGGGTTTAACAAAAATATGTGCAATTTGCAATTTTTTCAAAGCAGGGACATCATCAATAACATTCAGATGACCATCACTCAGAAATACAACACAAAACTGAAGAAATAAAACTATTTATGACTGTGAAATGTTGATTTAATTGGACATGTGACTGTGGACATGTGACTGTGGACATGGACTGTGGACATGGACTGTGATCTACCGAAGAGGTTGACAAGGCACTAAAAAAAACAATTGTTTACTTTAGTTCATTTAAACTGTGTTATCATGCATATGTGCAGTACAGTAAAAAAATGTGGTCTAGAATGAATCAATGTATGAATCAGTTAATGAATCAGTCAAAAGGAACAAGTGCAATTTGCCTTAATGAGAACATCTGTGTGACATTAGGACAACATACATCACTCTAATACATTTCACAGTGGTCAAGGCAAATGAACGCTGACCCACACGCTCAATAATCTTTCCAGCAGGAGGTTTTGCCGCTCCATGATCATGAGATGCTCAGCCCAAGAGACTAAAGCAAACAAAATGATAAAGTGGCCACCAGTGTAGTTTGTCTTGGTGGCTGGAGGGCGCAGGTTCAATGTTTTTTGATGGGATGGAAACCCTGTAGTGATGCCTGTGGATGAGTCATTATTTCTCATCTTTACAGTGACTGAAGGGATAAAACACTTATTTTAAGTATAACGCCTGTTCTTGCGACTTATTGCTATACATTAAATGTTTGTTCTATTGGTGTAAATTGTTGAAACAATTAGGAACAATTGTAATATGTTATCGGCACGTCTTTTTAAACCATTAAAGAGACAGAATTATTCACTTACTTCGAAGTCAGAGAACAGACACTGATTACGGTTAAGACAAAAGAGTAAAAAAGTGAGTAATTATTTCTACTGCATTGCAGTGCAGAACTATTGACCCTAGATCAAACACAGTTTATGTACTAATCATCTAATGCATATTTCACACTGAACAATAAACTGCACTGTTTTATTTCAATGCACTGGTAAATAAAATCAGTTCATCATGTTCTTGGCTTTACACCTATCAAATATTTTGAGTTTTCTTTACTTAATTGCTTAACTATTGCAAAAGGTGTAACATTCACTGATGCTTAAGAAGGCAACACAACATATTAACTTTTACAAAGGATGATCTGTGTCAGTTGTTGCATAAGCTGAAGGCATATGTAACCACATAATGAGGCTGAATTATAGTTTACCTGAAATCTTCATTTTAAACGTATTTAATTAACAATTTTTATAACTTTGTAAGTGTCACAGAATTCAGACTAGTGCAAATCCATATAAACCTTTTTATTTTAAATAAACGATTCTGTAGGTTTTAAGGTTTTAAATGAAATATGTGTAAAAACTTTAATGAACATGTCTGAATAGTGTACCAGTAGTATAGTATCAATAGTACCAATGAATAGTGAACACGTACCAATAGTAACCAATGACATCTCTAGATCTAGTAACTTCCTTTACAACTTTCTACCCCTTTATGCATGTTCTGGAGATATAAGCCATAATTATCAGCGTGCATCTAGGTAATGAAAGGAAAGGACTGCAAGCCTTTTTCCTTTATCCACAGCGTCTCGTTGTAATTAGGACCATAGGAGGTTTTGCGGTATCCCAAAGCATTCAATTTTCTTCGCAGAATCAGTTTATTATTTTCTTCAAGCTTGCCTTTTCTTTTGAATTTCTGCCTCAATTTATGACCAGCTTAAATAGAACTGCGTATCCGGTCCAATTTTATACTTACGGTCCCCAATCTCATTCACATCACAAGCAACATAATCAGGATGCAGGTTTTACTCAGTCTTTATCTGTGGCATCATGCTGATGTATAGAAGTTTGCGCTCTTTATCATTTCTGATGTTAAATTTGCCTGCAGCGCTGCAACAGCTGTTTGATTCTGTGCGCGTTTCTTATCTCGGGTTTAATGTGCTGCGACAGATAATGCGAATGTCAATGATGTCTCTCTGCCACATAATTACTGATTTATGCTTTAATCGCGCCCTGTTCCTGTTACATCGTGCGCTTTCATGCAAAGATAAAGGCGCCCAGATAGAACGAATCCAGTCATAGTTGACGGTGTCTGAAATGTCTTTCTGCATGAATGCTCATCTGTTTTTTTTTCACTTTTAACATTGACTTTAAAATAGCAAAGCTATCAATTAATACATGAGCACAGATAAGCGTCAAGTTCGGCTACTGATGTTAAACTATGTATGCAGTCAGGTGACCTCAAAAAGTCGCAACGCGTCATTGGTGGATCGAGCGTATCTGAGGAGATCTGTGTTCAGGCTCTCATTTGAACACTTATCCTGATAATTAGGTAATAATTGAGTGCTGTTGGGCCTATTGATATTCTCCCTCCTTACAATGCTGCACCTGAGTTGCCATGGCAATATAGCTCAATGGGAAGGGGGGCACGAGTACCGTTTTACAACCACAGGATCAGATGCAGCCATTCTAAACGATCCCCAAATAATTGGGTTTGGGGAAGCAACTGTTTCTGTCGAACCTGATTGTTTTACCGTGGTATTTTAATGTGCCCGATTTCCCATATCATTGATCTGTCTGAAAATCAAATTTCATATCACCCACAGGTATTTCCTGGTCTTTGTGGTTCCGAAACTATCTCTCCACAAATGAAAGAACAAGTGTATTATCCCTACAACACCAATCAATCTCAAATCTTCAAAATCATCTGTCTTTATCTATGGGGGCTTAAGATTTTAAGAAGAAAAATACTTTTAGACTCTCACTATTCTTTGTCTACTAACAATGTCCAACAGCTTCATACATGCATCACTAGACAATTTTGTCATTATTTCTGGAGTCACTCCACACACACTTGCATGCATGTATTCTGTTTGATAGCACTCTGTGATGGAAATAACATGAACATGAAATCTTAAAATAACCTGAAATCTTTTTTGAATGAGCAGGTGATTTCTTGTCATAATCTGTGCATAATTGAATGTATTCTCATGCTGTTAATATTCAAATGATTTGAGTTTTTTGCTCTTTCTTTAGATTGGCATTGGTTTTAAAATATATTGAGATGGTTTGAAGTGTTGAGTGGTTTGAAAACATCAGATTGTCTCAGATTTCTCAGATTGTTTGTTCTTTTGAGAATATGGTGAGAAATGTTTCAGCTCGTATTAAAAATAGCTAACTATTGATTACAAAATTTAATGGCAAATCTTTGGGCATTTGAGACATTGCTGAGATCTCTTCTGAAACTTCTGAAATCTGAGAAGCAGAGGACTTGTGAAAATGTCTCTGATTGCACTCTGTTTAATGTCATTGCTAAGAGAATGAACTGAGATATTAGGCCGCTTGTGATTTTTCCTTTCCTATGGTTCTTTAATGAGCCTAATTTACATAGAAATGAGGTTTGTACAAATTTTTTGTGTGGAAGGTGCTGCTATTTCATTGAATTCACCAAACTGCAATAAGCACATGTGTGTGATGATTTTTTCATTTAGTGTAGCTCCAATTGGATTAAACACGTACCACAATACCCTCTTCTTTCTCCTAAACAGCAAAAGTAGAAAATACACAAACAGCATCATGTAAAATTCATCTTCATTTTCAGTCTGTCATCAAGCACAAAACGTTGTGCTATGTGATGGAATCCTCATGCCACGCCCATTGAAATGACCTGTGTGGGACCTGATAAAACTGTCTTCTCAATAGACAACATGACCAAATGAAGTCCCAGTAAGAAAATGATAAAGACAAGATATAGTGAAGTGTCACACAGAGACCTGAAGGTTTCAGCTAGTTTCAAAGACCTATCAAGAAGTCTTTGAGATGAGTGGCAGAGACCCCCTCCCATACCTGCCACCACCCCAATCGCCTCAAACCAAACTAAAATGCTGCTTCACTCAAAGACGTGAGAGGTGCCGAATATCAAATGCCAATTTAATCTGGGACATGAAGTCTGATGGGTGACATTTAATTTACCATTGCAAAAACAAAATAAAGAAATGAAAAGCCCAGGCAATGGTGGGATGCTGAGTAAACAATGTAAAAGAAAAATAAATATTGTGATTGAATTTACAAAGAAAAAAACGTTCTGCTATTATACTGACAAAATATGTAACTTTTACTTCATTAGTGTAACATGGTCTAAGAATGCAGTTGGAATATTAGTCATAAAAGTAATATATAGCGTTTGTTTGAGTTATATATGTTATATATGTTACTTATATATGTTTACTTTGGAAGCTGCATGTAATTATTAATAATTCATTGACAGACGAGTAGGAGGCTCTTTTCTCTCACCCAGAAAATTTCTGACACATCACAACTCGTTTACATCGACTTCAGTAATGGGATCACCAGAAACAGATGTTGAATGTAAATGAGGCCAGTGTGATGTCAGTATTTGTAGGTGGTTTAATAAAGTTTTCATTAAAACATTCCTAAATTAGCTTTCAAGTTCAGTGGAGGGAAAAAAATCTGAGGCGTTCCCTTTAAAGTCTTCCACTAACTGCTCGTCACTGATCTTGCACCTAAAGTAATCTTCATGAACTTTCAATTTGCATTGCTTGAGATTAGAATTTCAGATTAGAGGTATTAAGTGATGTCTGAAAACTCAAGATGATCGTAATGTCTCGTTTTCCAGTCCACAGCTCTGCTTGCTGTCTGTAATTATGGAAATGTCTGTTATCATAATGTTAATGTTGGGGATAACAGCATTTTCCACCCCCCACGGACTAGGCTGGCCCAGGCTTCACCCCGCATAACTGGCAAAAAGCGTAGCCAAACATAATAACTCCCAGTGTTAAAAAATCACGTTCGGATGCGGGCTTGACATAATCAATACAAGCTGACAAGCACGCAACATTTCGTCAGACTTTGCCGGGTTGTACGGTGGCATAAAAAATTAAAAGAAGGATTCTCGGGTGAGCAAACAATACAGTAATGAAAACATGTTGGCTTTGATGAGTTCGTCTTGGTGAGGGTGGCTCACCATCGAACGATAGCAAATAATTGGTCTTGGACTATATGTTTGATGGGCAAAAATATAGCGTTATAAAAATCTATAAGGAAGTGTTTAGATCAGAGACTGAGATAGTCACATAAAAATCATTGGGGCTAGAGGGAACTATAATTCATAAGGAGGGGGAATACTAATTGAATAGAAAACTATAATTGCATTAGCTGTAGGGCAGAATATCATTTGCCTGAAAGTATAATTTGATAAATTGCTAATTAAGTTACTGTCCAAATTACAGCTGTTTTTTGTGATTTCTTCTAGATTAAGCTTTTGTAGGACTTTACAATACATGCAAACTCACCTTTGCTTGCTAGCTTGTGCCATGCACAAGTTGTTAAGAGTTGAAAATGAACAGTTGTATTTTTCTTTTAACGTTTTTGAAATATCTGCTGTCACAATTTAAGCAGTGTCAGTCTAACAGCAGTCTACCTTTGTAGAGGCAGCACATTCTGCATATAAACGGCTATGACTTGATAAATAATTGGAGTAATAGCGTTTACTTGTGGAACAAAATGACAGCCCAGAGTAAAAATCTGAAAGAGCTATTATGTGCAGAATTGGCTGTAGGGCACGTTCTGTAATTTCTAATGAAAATGTCATTTCTAAATTATAATCGCAAAACCTTTCTTGCTATATTTTAGTTTTTCTGAGTTTTTAACTTATAGCTTATGGCAAATGCATCTGCATGGACCTCAGCTCAGGGGTTACTGTTGTTCTTAATATTTTATGATTAATATATGGCATACAGCTTATGGTTATTTATAATAAATCTGACTTTCTATCATAATACTGGAGAAGATGCTGAGTTGCTGTTTGTGATAATTGTTACAATATGACCCGAGGTTCATCGCACAATCTTGTAATTTATTGAAAATAATTTATTGAAGAATACATGCTCAATGATTGAATAAAGGGTTTCTGAACTGATAATCTTGATTTCTTGGTTGTTTTTGGCTCTTTTCTCAATCATTCAAAGATGATTGTTCAGCATCATTGATTTGTTCTGCTTAATGTCCTCAACAGATCCCTGAATTTACCACTTTTCTTTAGCTCAAAGGCAGAAGATGAAGCCCAATATGATCATCCATTCATCCTTAAAGGTGATAGCTTAAACTGTTTTAATTCCCTGATGCTCAGAAGATCCAGCCTTCATGCACCTTCTCAGAACCTGGACTCGGCTCACATTAGACTTGCAGAACTGACCTGGAGGGCCTGACTTATGCAGGTCTTCTCCTCCTTTAACCTTGAGTATGTGAAGAACTCCAGTCTGGAAGTCTCTTTGAATGTGGTTTGAATGCTTTGAATGGTAACATGTGCAATTGTTTTTGAATGGCCAATGTATTCCAGAGTCAGAGATTTTGAAGAAGCAAAACAAACCTCTTCAGAGGAGACACTTATTGACTTTTAAGGACAACACTGAAGACTGGAAAAAAATGTTAAGACTTCCCTAAAAGTCATAGTAGTGTCCGATTTAAATATCTAGTGCTTGAAAATATGCATAAGGATTGCACACTGAATATCTACAGTACAGTTAATGTGATATTATTAGCTTTTTCATAATTTGTATATAAAGTCTAGTTCCAGCACATTGTAGATTTTTAGAAATTGTTCTATTCCAAATAGAATACAATAGTGTCATTTATTTACTCTAAACACATTATTTGGCATTAACATTAAACACACTTTTGGGAAAAGCTAATTGGCCAATTAGCTAATTCTTAGTACATAACTGGCCAGTTTAAGACATGTCTTTTATTGTCACAAACTCAAAGTGTGATTCACAGTTTCACATCATATCTAAATTGTTGATTTCTGGGCACATTAAGCTGTAAACAATATGCTAATGTCAAAAGTGTGGCTTGTGAGAACATCTTTTTCTAGGAAAGCAGCAGGGCAGCTTGCAGAGCAGAGATGGAGAGAATACCGGCAAATTATAAACACTCTTAGTACGCAAGAATAATTACAGGTACTGTAAACAGAATAGGGCAAAACTGCTTAAACTTTGTTTATACCGTGAGTACCAGCCCACTTCATGCACTGCCTAGCTAAAAATAACTGAAATCCACAGCCATATCTAGTCATAATACACTTCACTTATATAAACTTCAGAGCAATCTTTTTTTACTTCAGCTAGTAAATAAACAACTAGCAACCACTCAAAACACCTTAGCAACCACCTGGCAATCCACTCAGAATACTTTAGTTACCACCAGACATGGTTACACTTTATTATTTATAATTTTTTAACTTTAGACTTTCTAATGGAGGTAACTACATCAAGAACATGTCAGCTAGCTCTCATTAAAACACTAGCACTCTGGTAGGTTAATTTAGCGTTAGGGTTAGTAGATATGCCTTTTACAAGAGCAAGAAACAACAGAGACAACAACCACAACTTCAGGAAGTGTAAAAATGTACTTTGAATCACATAGACCACATTGAGGTGATATTCACAAGTGGAGGAACGTAGGGCGATCTCTAGCGGGTCTTCAGGAGCTCAACCTTTAGCCCACAGTGTTTGGAAGTGGAAAAGGCACTGCCATGTGAGAATATCACGGTTTTAAGAAGCACTTAGGCACATAAGTCTATCTGACAGGGGAGTTGCATAAGGATTAGAAAGCACATGGAGTTTAATTCAGTGTCTGAAGCAAACACTGAAACAGGACCTGTCTGAGAGGAAAGCAGGTGTTTGCTTGAACTTTATTTTCAGCTTGAGGACCACGCTGAGTGCACTTCTCTGGAGACAGTGTTTTTGTTAGATTGGTAGTCCAACAAAGAACAAGGTCATTCTCTGACTCAAGTGTGTTAATTTAAGCAAGTATTTTAGTCAAGTATAAATACATCAGATTCTTAGAATTGCTGCTTTTCTTTACTTTGTCTTATACCACTTTTTCATTTAGGAATGAAAGGTCTTATCATTTATTTTTGTCAATATGTTGTCAGTTGTTTTATATATGTATTGTTTTAAATGTTTTATATTAATATATATATTTTAATATATAGTATATTTTTATATGTTAATTGATATATGATATATGTTTANTATATATATATATATATATATATATATATATACAATTAAATTAAACAATATATATATATATAATTTTTAAAAAAAAAAAATCATTTATGGCTTTATTGCGCATGAACACAAAGAGTTTTCAGAAAGTCAAAAGAAAATTATTTTCCATATGTCAAAATTATGATAATTAGTGGCTATGGAATTCAGCTTTTCATGTTACAATGACAGGAATTTCCATTAGAATAACATACACTTAAGAATGACTGTATGTTTTCTGTGTCTTTGGTCATGTCACACGGTCATGTCTTTACTCACACGGAAGTGAGGTACCCTGGGTAATTTTGCCACGCTCCAGTGTTCATGATTACATCCAATTATTTTGTCTGGCTCTGCTGGGCGGTCTGTATAGTCAAGACTCCAACACAGTGGGACTTAAATGTAGTTCCTTATTACCTATTCATACAGGCCAGGGGGCCACAGCACAGATCCACCTGCTGTTGTATTCAGTCACTGTCACATTACAAGTAAACAAGACAGATGGCAGTGCCCAGGTATTTCTGGGGGGTATGAATGGCTGGGTAAAGGACATGTTCCTACGGATGGGCGAAAAACGAACTTTCCAAACATAAATGAATATCTATTGATGTGCGGTGCAAGAAACTCTTAGCCCCTCTGGATATGACATCTCCTGCCTCGGCAATTGAGATAAAACTGGTGTTCCCAGGCAAAGGAAAAAGCAACCCTGAAGACAGTCGGATTTAGTAATAATGAAATCTCGTCTTGGGGCACTCATACATATTTGCCCAATGATTTGAATTGATTTCCAGATGATAAACAAAAACAGATTATGCTTCGTTTGTTGAAAACGATGCCTCCAAATGTGACCAAACAAATGTGAAACAGTAAATATATACGCGTGACCTGCTCCAGAAAGGGCAAAGACACTTCATTTTTCGCTGGCATAAAAAATGATAGCATTGTGCTAAACAGTGTCATTATTGGCATATGAAGGTCAGCTGTGCCCTTCTGTCTGTTTTTCTTTTTTTATCACCCCATCAGAGAGAAGCATTTGGACTACACACTGGACTGCACGAACACAGGGAGCATCTATGTCTGGTGTTTGTTGCTAATAGTGAAGTGAAAAGTGACGTGTTTGTCAGTTACAGTTGCCCATAACTGAAATGTGACCTCTGCATTTAACCCATCCATGTGAGCAGTGAACACACTGCAAGTCGTGAACACACACACACACCCGGAGCAGTGGGCAGCTATCCCTGCAGCTGCCCAGGGAGCAATCAGGGGTTAGGTGCCTTGCTCAAGGGCACTTCAGTTGCTATCTGCCAGTGCTGGAATCAAACCAGCAACCTACTGACTACAAGCCCAACTCCTTAACCAGTAGACCACAACTGCCCCTGTTTGGCTATTACCAATGTGATGGGTTGTTTTATGTCAATATTAAAAAACATGTTGCAATGCATTGTGGGAAAAATGCTGCTCTTGTAGTTACATTTTAAGTAAATGGTTTAATGATGAGTTCTCTTTCATTGAGTCCTTAAACATGATTTCATTATACACTTTCGTCTAAGCAGGAAATAGGACTGATCCTTCATAATTAATTTTTAAGTCTGAGCATAAATTCCAATTCAAACTAAAAGTTTTGTATGAAAAAATTACCAACTTTCATAAATAACTAAGAAAAAGGCCGGCTTGCAGTGTTGTTGGTAAAATGAGTGTGTTTTATCTTAGAAGTTGTCAACCAGACATAAATTTATTTTAGCAATTAGCATATAAACATAACAACAATGGCATTCTACAAATATTATTTTAGTGTGATTGTGTGAGAAATAAACTCTGAACATCACAAAACAAGCAAATTACAAACTAATTAGACAACAGAAAATATAGCCACATAATTGATTCATGTTACTTCATGCTAGGCTGTCTAATTTCACATATATACCTAAATAAGATAATATAATTTGATTTGTATTCATACAAATAATCTCTTGTATTTTATACTACAATGTATAATGGCATAGTCAAAAAAATATGCTTTATACATTATAAAAAGATAATTGCCACAAGGGGCTGTTAATGTTTTTTAACCTGTAATTTGCATAATTTCCAAATGAACCTATTTACTAAAATAACTATGTTCCCTCAGTTCACACAGCTGTAGGGCTGAAAGCTCAATATAATGCAACAAAACACAGCAACATAGCATATCGCCAAATGTGACTCATTACCGAAACCTATACTGCTTTTGACTATTAACTTCACTAACCTCACATCACCCTCCTAAACAAGTTATGCTGGTCTCCCACTAAATTTATGTGAGTCCCAGTGTGACTTTTCTTTTTGCCCCCCTGCCTTTGTTTGTTATTTTTTCCCCTGTTCATGTTCTTCCTCCCTGTCTCATTTTCTTTGTCAAATTCTCTCTCTTGCTGTGTGCCGCCTTTTTCATTTTTCTTCCTCATTCCCTCCAGAAGGCTGCAAAAACACAACCTCATCCTACCCAGAGATCAACATATGGTGCAGATGGTTGGCTGAATATAAAAAAGGCAGGAATTTTCCCCTGTGAGGCGAGATTATTCGGGGCAGCTCTGGACTGCCAACAGGAACACTTGAAGAAGTTAGTAGCAACTCTTGTTGTGTATTCCAAGCAGCCATTTTGTGTCACTTTCTGTGTCAACAGTCTCAGCAAGCCATTCATTGTAAATAGATTCTATCAGGGGTCACTATAGGTAGCAGACAGCACATACTGAAATATTTACTTTTACATGATAATAAGACACAACAGGACTGCAGAAAATATATACTTGTATATAATATATATTTCATGGTATGATATATTTGATGCATTTGTTGACAGCCACACACCTACATACACTGCTGGTGTTTCTCTGTAGCGCACACACACTCTGTTTCTTACGCTGGATGAACGCATTCATAACGACAGGACTGAGGCGTCTCATTTCTCAACATCAAGGTGAGCCACAGATAGGTATCTTTGTGATCCCTGTTCTCATCTTGAGAAGAGAGATTAGAAGCAAGGGTCTAGACTAGGGGCCACCAATTACCCCCTGAATAGAATCAATCCACACCACGCTTTGATACATGAGACAGACAGACAATTGCAGCAAGACAGAAAGGTGGATGGGAACCGGGTGACTTCACACATACGGTCGGAAAGGCAATATAAATCATCTGCAGAAGACCTCTGCGAATGAGACAACTATCATACAGGTGAAAAGATCCTGTTCACAGACGTATAATAGATAATGGCTCCAAAGTCTTACAATGGCTATAACTGTTGTTGCAGTGCAATGGATGCCTAGTTGTAAAAATACATTTAATGGCCTAAATATGATCTGTTTTAGGGAGGTCTATAAAACCTGGAGAAAGCAATCCGTTTGCATTCCCGCTCTTGAAATGAAAACGGTTTGGCAGGAGCCCCTGGAATTATGCATTTTAAATCTGCCATCTTTGCTTATTGGAGCCACACAATTTTTAGGAGCGTTTTAGTCTAATGGACACAGTTTGTGGGCACAATATACTGTGGATTGTTTTGTGAACCTGTCACAATGTAATGCATGCTTTTGTTGAAGTACAGGGCAGTTAAACACGATATTGGACTCAAAGCAAAGTGTTTTATCTGATTTCACATGTGAAGAGGAGGCTTATGTAAGCGACAGCAGTAAAAGAGTTTAACTCTCAAGGGCAGAGAGAGGATGGAAACTAAATTAGTGCAGTTTTTGGCACAGAAAAACCTTTACTAACATTACAAGTGGGAAATAAAATCCTAAAAAAATATATGCGATATGAGCCAATTAAGATGTTTTCACAAATAAATAAGATTCAAAAAGCAAACTATTTCTTACACTATTTCTGAAGTGGTAACATTGAACAGCAGTAAACATTGCAAAATTGTACCAGATTAGTGTTATTTACAGTACATTTATTCATCTGGCAGACATTTTAATTCAAAGTGACTTACAAAGAATTCAAGTTATATTTTTATCAGTACTTGCATTGCCTGGGATTGAACCCACAACCTTTGCACTGCTAACACAATGCGCTACCGGTTGAGCTACAGAAATACCGACAGCCAAGACATATTTTCTGTTAGCATGGACATGGTCATTCACATGCAAACAATTGTTAAATTAACTACTTAACATATTTTTTCATAATAAGAAGGTGATCAAGAACCATTTGGATTTAAAACAGAATTAAACTGAAGTTAAAAAATACATTTAATAAAATATTTTTCATTCCTTGCAACTATATTTTGTAACCCTGTTTCCTGTTTCCAATGCCTGTTTAATGTGTCACTTCCTGTTATTATGGCGTTTTTAATAGCATAGGGAATAGTGTTTTTTTACAATACATATTGTTTCACAGCTACCTGTTGTGTTAATGTTGTTATATGATATTGATTGTTATATGAATGTTTATATGATTAATTTATTAATATTGTACATGCATCGAGTCAATTTGCTTTCTTGTTTCATTCACAGTGTTATTTACATGTGGTTCAAATAATCTAGCTTTAGTGTTTGCTGGTATTTCCTTTAAAGCAGGAAAATCCCTGATCACATTGTATACCATTATTTTTATCAATACCATTTCTTATCAGAGCCATATTGAGTTCTTTATATATTCTTTTAAAAGAATTATATTAATAGCAATAATATTAATGAAAGTTTAAAAACTAGGAGCTCAATAGTATTGATCATGTTTATGTGTAAGGATGTCGTTTTCAGACAATAATGTACTGCAGTCTGGATGTTTGCTTTTAAATCAAGCCAATAAACAAGATGAATGAACTCACTAAAGGATGAGTGAATGTGTGGTCAATAAACTATTATTGCACAGTCCTTGTGTGTCATAAAAAAGCCTGTGCCACATTTATTACGTTGATTTAGGAGGACTATTGATATGTCAAATATCTGAGTTGAACTGAGATGGGCTGGGCGAAAGTTAATATGTATGGACTATTTACAAACAATCACAAATTAATCACAATATTAGATATTTACCAATACTAATCTATTTCAAATAAACAGGTCACATTAAAAAACAAACTTATTTTGTCTGTCAGTCAGACAGCTCTCTGATTGGTCACTTTACCTGTCAGCCAGACATCTCTCTGTTCTGTCACTCTTCCTGTCACCTAGACAGCTCCCTGATTGGTCGCTTTACCTGTCAGTCAGACAGTTCTTTCTTTTCTTTAAAGTAAGAGATTTTTGCTGCATTCACATGCTTGTGAAAGACCCCACATGCCACATTAAGTCATAACAAGTATCTTAATCTTTAAGAGCTTTGTGGTGGGCTTGAACTAAGTTGGCCGCCTGTATTTACAATGTTTCCAAGACCATGTTAAGGCAGTGAAACTTTTATTCTGTAGATTCAGCTATCTGTCAAAAACTCAGAGAAGTTAGTTAAAAAGAAACAGCTTTGAAATAAAATTCACCTCAGAGGATATAGACACAAATCTCCCACAAGACATTGCAAGTGTAGCCGAGAGAGTGATATGTTACACCATAACATGTAAATTAATGGAGTAGCATACTATCACATCAAGGTTTTTTTAGGTCTGTTTAAAAAAGAAAATTAGCAACGATCATAAAATGTTTTCTTCATTCTCAGTAACTATATGATTGTCTGTTAAAAATGACATAAAATTTTCCTCAGGGCCATTTTTTGACTAGAAAAGTAGATTCCTGGAACCTGTCAGAAACCTTTCGCAATGATTTGTACCGTTTTGCATAAAGATATCCACTTAGAAAAGTCTCAAATTGGCTTGAAATGGCCTGTCAGAGTGAATGAAAGGCTTTTAAAAATGGTCCAGGTTTTCTGGAAAACGAAAAATCCAGTCCCTGAAAATCCTGAGATACCACTTCACCAAACTCATTTATCCCATGCCAGGTGTCAGGGACAATGTGTGAAGCCGGATCGATATTACACTTAACTATTACAAAGAAAGATATGTTCCTGAAATTAGAAGGACCCCCCCACACACAAGCCCCCATCAACAGATCAGATAAAAAGGGACAGGGGTGCACTTACGATCCATTGATTTGAACTGGCTAATGGCAGACTCTGTATGCGCACAGAAAAAACAAGAAAAAAGCTTTGGAGGTTTGTTTATAAATACTTTATTCCACTTGACAGGAGAAATCTACACCTTTAATGAAACTGTCAGGGAGGGGCTGTGATCGTAATGAGGAATCAGACCTCACAAACACACACACATGTAAAGCCATGCAGACCCACACACACATAGAACATTAGTAGCACAAACCATAGGCCATGGCAAATATAATTATGTCCACATTACTCCAGTTCAGGTTCTCTATGGATTTGGTTTGCTGGCTCTGTCTCTCTTTCTCTGTGCCCATTTCTCTCTGCAATGCGGTTTTACTACTGTAGTTAACATAAGTCCCTATATAATATCTATATAATTATCTATATAATAAGCTTTTATGGCTTATTTTTAAGGCAAACTTTTTAAGCTAAACTATATGATGAAAGCAAAAGTGCTTTGCTGGAGCAAATAGTGATTTTTAGTTTAAGTGTTTGGATTGGTTTAGTTTAGATAATGGGCATGGCAATGTGAACAGCTCTGTGCCTTTAATGTAGGTTACATTTACAGTAAGTTATATGTTTTATCAGTGTCTGGAAAATCACATTTTATTTAATGTACAGTCATTTAAAACATAATGTATCAATGTTTTACAGCCTTTAAAACATTTAAAATAAAAACATTTGAATACTTTAAAAAATCTTTTTCCTTGAATCTTATGAGGTTAATAGATTTTTGAATTCATGGGACTGAGTAATCACTCTTTTATTGTATTTATAATAAGTGCTACTAAATTAAATTAATGTCACATTCACTTAATACATATTTGACATGAATTAATTTGACATTATAATGATTTCATTCTGTTCTGCTTAATGTCGACAGACCAATTAGTATTTTTTTAAAAAGTCCAGCACACTCTTTACCATTAGAAGTTTCTTTTACTTTTTTGGAAGAAGTTTCATAGATAAAATTATGTGATAATTTTATGATAAATTTTACTATAATACATTTTACTGTAATTTAACAGGCTGCTTGCATGATAGGGTCCCATATCTATCCACACACAAACAAATCTATGTAAACAATTTGTGTGTACACCTAAAAGTACAACTGAGATCAGCTCGGTTCTGTACAATACTAAACATGCATGTACAAATTACTCTTATATCTGCAGTTAAAAAAAACCTTCTTTTAATCAGACCTTACAACACAGCCTTTCACAAACACTCCATTCAAATTCACTCCCTTCCATTGTTTTCTTAGAGGTGAAATGGATTAAACCCAATGGACAGACATTTGCGAGAGATGTTTCAATGTTACATTTTGGTTTCCTTGTACAGTCCGTTTCCTGAGTCAGCTGTTTTGTCACAATGCTCAGTTCAGAAAAAAAAAGCTGGGGTCCAGCATCGCTTGTAAGGCATCAAACAGCTGGTAACATCAAACGCTAGATTGATTCTGGTTCTCCCACGTTTGTGGTTCTGAAAGCCATGTGAACCAATCCCTGCATTGATCTCCAAACTTTATGCATGGTGGATTCATAATAACAGTCTTAAATGATTTATGCTGCACTCTTCACCCAGTTACTGATGCACAGCTTGGGTCTAGATTCTCACAGCACATCTTAGTAGGGAATCTGGCTAAGAAGTTTTTGAGTTTCTGAAGTAAAGTTTACCATTGAAGTGTACCTCTCTGAACGTCAAGTGCATATTTCTATGCAGCATAACCTATTTTAAAGAGTTAGAGGACATTGGATACTTTAGCTTTAAGGAAAAACAGTAGCCCTAAAATAAATGCTTTAAATGTTTAATGTTTTAAA
>JBAJNP010005450.1:0-14518 GCA_036877545.1 Yasuhikotakia modesta
GTGTGTGTTCATCACCAGTAAAGTGTGTGTTCTGTCAGTGGTGTGTCCAGCAGATAACGTGGATCTGTGATGAAAGTTTGCAGTGTTGACCTTTGACACCGGACTGCTGCTCTGCTGTCTCCTGTGATTGGCTAATCATCCCATGACAGAATATCTGCTTCATCCACATCGGCTCCATCATCTCCAGTGACAGCAGTGTCATGTGACCAGGCCTGTCCTCCTCCCTGCGCTTGAGAGCAGCTTTGGTTGGCATAGCAACACTGTGAAGGATTTAGGAATCTGACATGCATGAAATGACTTGAGATGTGGCGTAGGGTCAGTCGAACACACGGACGTGATTTAAACTGTTGTTTGAACTCTTTAACTTTGTTTCCTGTGATTTGCATGATGATACTGATAGGAAAAGGCAGATCTGCTAATTCCACATACCTCAGGATTTGAGGTTATTTAGGCCTGGAAGGATGAGGACTTTTTAACTTTAAGATGTTAGTTTTATTCTAGAGATTAGGACTTCATAGAAGATGAGAGTGATTTGTATAGAAAGTGTTGAGGTGTTTGAAGGAGAGTTTGGGTATGAATAAGCAAGTGTAATTCTCATTTCTCCAGTGTCAAGTGTGTACTAAACGCAGTGTACTAAATGCAGTGTGCATTCAGCATACTCTCTCTTGAAACACTGCAGACATTTTTATCCCCGTTGACTGACATGGTAAAAGAGTAAATTAGGTTTAGTAGACTTTAATCCTCTTTCCTGTCTAAATTTAACCCTCTTCTGCAGAAAGCCTGTCAGTTTCTCTCTAACTCTCTCAGTGGCGTCAGCTGCACCGCTGAAGAGATGCAGGGTTTCAATCATTCAACCCTGTCCAGTGTTTCAGACCAGCATCATGAGGACTGTGTGCTCTCTGCAGCTGACCTGAGGTCAGGGCTTTCAGAACACTCCTGCTGATGGACAAAAAATGCTGGAAGCTGAACCCAGATCTGCTGAGAGAAGCAGGTAGCTGGAGCTGTGAGTGTAATAATTCAAATCTTTCTCTTTCCACATGGGTGATGATGGTGGTGATTATAGTGATGATGATGATGTGATGATAGTGATGATCCTCATCATTTCTGTACAAATTTTTTATCTTGTGTGAAAAGTTAATCTGATTATTTTTTCATGAGATTTACTATAATAGAAACAGAAGAGAAATGTGTGATTGTCACAGCAAGAGGAAAGAAAATGTAGAAAAGATCTAACAGAGAGTCGGATGAAGAAACGGCAAGAAGAGGATCTGCAGCGTTGTAGCTGAAACAGCAGGAATCTGCTGATTCTGTCCTGAGAATTAAATGCAATGAAGAAGAGAGGGAGAGAGGGGGAAGAGAGAGGGAGAGATCCCTGAGTGTGTTCTCAGGGATCTCCAGTGTGTGGAATCACAGATCAGCTGTGCTGCAGTATTGAGGGTCTTTCCTTACTGCAGTCTGCTGTAATGCAGCACATCTGTGCATGCTAAACAACACTGCTACACACGTTACACAACACTGCTACACAACTGCTAAACAGCCCCATCATGATGTAAATCAGAAGCGCATCACTGCATGTTTGTGGGATGGACACACAGCTGTACGGTGTCTGTGTAGCTGTGTTACACTGGATGTTGTGGTAGTGACGGTTCTTTCTGACAGCTACTGACATGAATTAAAGTGGACTTCCTTTTAGACTAGTTAGTCTGACCAGTGTGCAGAACTCATCATCTGTGAGCAACTGAGTTTTAAATGTGAAGAGATTTGAGCACGTTGTGAGTGTGTTATAAAAGTCTTTTGGGGGGTGTTTGAGGACTGATGCAGTTATCCCTCTGTGAACCCCACTGGTGCTGTTCAAGGTTGCTAAGATACACTGAGCTTATATTAGATTATCTTATCTGTTGTTACTATATTTTCCCAACACTGTGAAACCTTCATTAATTTGGAGATTTACCAGTTACAGAATTAAAAAGTGCTATGTGTACATCAGCGCTGATGTTGTTGCTCTGTGTTCAGTGAGACGATGTTTCTGTTACATGTTTCATCGATTCATTCATCCATTTGTGTTACTGGTCATGAGAAATGACGTGATGCTACTCTAATGAACATCCATCCATGATAATACATGCAGGAAAATGTTTATTAAATGTCTTTAATTATGACATCATCTCTGTCTCCTTTCGGTCTTCCTTCAGCTCAAACATTCCCAAACTCATTTCAATCATTTGAAGGGTTTCCAGATTAGCACACAAACAGACTGTTATCCTGCTGCGTTTGGTGTCGTAGCGTTGCTAGATGGTTGTGAAGTGTCCTGGCCCACATTCACACTGTTTTAGTCCCTCTGTGTGTGGAAATGTAAAGCTTAATACAACTGTTTCACTTATTAGATTCACTTCATAGTGCACACTGTCTCCATAGTGCGCACTGTCTCCATAGTGCACACTTCTCATTCCACACTGCATTTCCTCCATGCTATACATGTAGTGATGCACTGGCAGCACACTAAATGCTGTCTAGTAAGGCAGCTCAGCAGGATTTGGCTCAGAACTAACCGGTTTCATTTGCCAGCAGGTTGTGTGTATGTGAAATGGGTCTTGAGTCTGACTATCAGACCGAGGCTGATTCCCTGCTCTGTTCAGTCTGATATTTGTCTGAAACAAGGACTTCCCTCATCAGATGAGGGTCAGAGGTCAAAGGTCAGACATGCCATCTTGTTTTTGTCACAGTACAGATGGAGAAGCAGCAGGAATGCATTTACTGCGACGCCTCTGGACCTCGTTCTCTTTGCTGCTGCCAGTACGGTCTGGTCTTTCCTCAACCCAGGCCAACGCGCTCTGACTGCAACCGCAGCTGATGCTTTTACAAGCAGATTGTTGAGAGTGAAGTCAGAACACATCTGATGTGTGATGCTGTGTTTTGTGGTGTGAGTGAGTGTAAAATGAAGCTCACATGATCTGCTTCCTCACACAGTTCTGAATGAATTTGTTTGTGATGAGTGCCTGAAAGATGAACTTCCTGTGATTAGAATAACTGTGATAGAACCATGAATCCTTAAACCATGTCATGACCTGAAGTGAAACTGGTTTAGTGTCCTGTCAGTGAACACTGAATTGTTGTAACTGTACCTCTCTCTCTCTCTGCAGTAAGTGACAGCTGTTTTAGGAACCTCGCAGAGGACCGCAGTGGGGTTAACCTCAAAGATCTCGTACACGACCCATCTCTGTGAGCAACCACACACACACATATATATGCACACACATACACATTCTGTTATCAACATTCAAGAAGTTAAACAATTCTGTTGTTTTTGTACATTGGTATAAAATATGTAACCTAGAGTACTAACCTAGAGTATTAGCCTAGTGTACTAACCTAGAGTACTAACCTAGAGTACTAAAATGTGTGTGTGTGTGTTCTATAATTATTAGTTGTGTAACACTCATGTTCTTGTGCTGACAGACTTGGAGGAACCATCTCAGCTTATAAAATCGTTCCTGATGAACTTGATGAGATCAAGGTGAGACAGATACGAGACAGATAACTTGAAACATATTGAAACATGTATTAATAAGCCATCAGTGAATCACTGAATTAAATAACAGATTGTTTCATTTGAGCACAGAGAACACAGAGCACATGATAAAACAATAGGAGTGAATGTTTGCTAGACTGGGCACACTGAGGCTGTAAACGTGTGTGATGTGGACCATCTGTGTGAACTGGAGCAGAACTGACTCACACCTGTGTATTAAAATCAGTTTATCACCACTGATGTAGTGTGACATTCAGACATGCACATTTCTCCTGTTAACTGATGTTTGTTTTCTGTTTGACAAGGAGACGCTGGTTGATTGGTGTGATGAGAAAGAGTTAAACCTGATTCTGACCACTGGTGGCACTGGTTTCGCCCCACGAGACGTCACACCTGAGGTACGTCCTGTGTGTGTGTGTGTGTTCAGAGGTCTCTGCCACACGCTTCTGACTCTCTCTGTCCCATGAGTCTCATCATGAGGCTGTACTGCTTTGATGTTACTCCTCATTCATCTCAAGTCCTGCTCTAATGATGTTTGAACTCACACACATACACACATAAACACACACATACACATACACACACACATACACACACACACACACAGTGGTGTGCTGAGTGGTTTAAGCGTGACATAATTCTGAATGTGATATGTAAACGTTAGACAGGAGATTGAACTGAGTTCTCAGTCTTGTTGAAGTATCAACAGTGTCTGATGTTTCTCTCTCTCTTCAGGCCACTAGAGAGGTGATTGAGCGAGAAGCTCCCGGGATGTCTCTGGCCATGCTGATGGGATCTCTGAACGTCACACCTCTGGGAATGTTGTCCAGGTCACACTCACATCATCAGCTGATAGTTTAGAGCAGAGCGAGAGATTTTATACCTGTGATCTCCTGAGACTAATTCTGTCAGCAGTATTTACTGTCATCTCATAACATGCAGCATTAATCGTGAGTTTATTTATTCATAAGAATAAAATGATTTATTAAAATTATTTATTAAAAATAAAATGACGTTTTTAGTTTGTGAGTATTTGGTTAAACAATATGTGTTGCATTATGTAAATAATGTTTTAAAAATGTACTTACTTACAAACTCAGTATGTAGCTTTAAATCTGATTGCATGTTTATGTAATTGAGCAGTATGAATATTGTTAAATAATGACCTGTTTGTTTTTACTGTAATATCTGTGTGTGCGTGTGTGTGTGTGTGTGTGTGTGTGTGTGTGTGTGTGTGCGTACAGGCCGGTTTGTGGTATTAGAGGAAAAACTCTCATTATTAACTTGCCAGGGAGTAAAAAAGGTTCACAGGTGAGTTGTGTGTGTGTCTCTCTCTCTCTCTCTCTCTCTCTCTCTCTCATGTTGACTTTCCTAATGAAGGAATAAAGTGCTGTAGACAGATTGTGTGTTTCTGTATCAGTAATACAATCTCTCCTGCAGGAGTGTTTTCAGTTCATTCTGCCCGCTCTCCCTCACGCCATCGATCTGCTGAGGGAGGGCGTGGTCAAAGCGAAGGAGGTGCCCAATGAGCTGGAGGACCTGCCCTCTCCCCCGCCCCCTCTGTCTCCACCCCCCACCAGCAGCCCTCACCGGCAGACGGAGGACAAGGGGGTGCAGTGTGAGGAGGAGGAGGAGGAGAAGAAGGACAGCGGGGTGGCCTCCACAGAGGACAGCTCCTCCTCACACATCACAGCTGCCTCCATCGCTGCCAAGGTAACGGGTCATGTGACACTCCCGTCTCATCCTATTCACTTCTTGCTAACACAGACGTAGCTTTCAGAAATGTGACAGAAGTGCTCATCCAATCAGCAGAGAGAGAAACTTTGGTTGAGATGATTTGTCAACGCTGTGCATTTGAGTTTGTACACGAGTCTTTCATTCATGGTGCGTGTCGTTTTTAGTGCTTGTGATGTCATCCATCATTCATGTGACTCTTGTGTTTGGATTCACCTCATGTATGTCAATCAGCCCCTGACGGACAGGTACCTCATCCAATCACGTTCATTTGTCTTTACCTTACAAGTCATTGTTTTAGAAATAATTATATGTATTGTTTGCAGGAATAAAACATCTTGTTGTAGTAAATTCTTTATTTGTTTGTTTGTGTTTAGATTCCAGACTCCATCATCTCACGCGGGGTTCAGGTTCTTCCTCGTGATACCGCGTCTCTGAGCACCACGCCGTCAGAGTCGCCGCGCGCCCAGGCTACCTCTCGCCTCTCTACCGCTTCCTGCCCCACCCCGAAGGTTAGAGCGCCTCACTTCTTCCTGTGCCTCACTTCCTGTTTCCTGTCCTGCACTATCTGCTTCCTGTGTGCTGTTCCTCTGGCTCCCCTTTCTGCTGATGTCCTTCACTCGCCTCACGCTCTCCGCTGCTGAGTTTGTGTCTTGATTTTTGTGCCACAGGTTTTCGCTGTTTCTGACAGTTGTTTTTATTCTGTAGGTTTTTAAAACTGTCTTTTTAAATATTTTGAAACCTGTAGAAGATTTAACACACACAGTTTTGTGAGGTTCAGACTGGTAATGGAAATTCTAATGAGAAGTTCATTTTTTACAAATGTCTCTTGGTTCTTAAATCTTATAAATATAACATAAATGTTTCTGTTGGTAATGGTATGTTAATATATAATGTTGTGATTTCAACAATAATATGAAGTCAATGATTTATATGAAGGTCAGATACCAGGCGCGCAAACACACACACATACACACACAAACTCACACACACTCTTTCCTCTCGTGTTAAACAAACTGTTGTGGAAAACATCCAGTCTGGCTCAAAGTTCTCATCTGTGTTGTTGGCGGACGGTTGTTCGTCAGTTCATATGTCCCAGTTGTTTCTCACCCCACTGTGTGGATGCAGACAGTTGTCATGGGAGCAGGGGTTGCTGTGGAGATTGTGCTCTGTTCGCATGCATGAGACGGCTTGTACAGGTATCTGTTGTGGACACAGGTGGATGCAGAAGATATTAGTTGTAGTGTGTGTGTGCATGTGTGTGTATGTCTCTCTGTGTGTTTATATAAAGAGTAACAAGCGTTTTGTGGGACATGATCTGTGCGTTGAAATAGAAGTATTCCAGCAGTGATAGCAGCAGCTGAGATGATGCTGAGATGATGCTGTGGTTGTGCAGATGATGCTGAGATGATGCTGTGGTTGTGCAGATGATGCTGAGATGATGCTGTGGTTGTGCAGGTGATGCTGACATGATGCTGTGGTTGTGCAGATAGCTGTGAGGAATGCAGATGTTCTGTGTGATAGCACAGCTGAGAGCAGCACTCAGGAGCAGAGAGGGTTACTGACTGATGCTCTGAGGAACCGCTGCAGTCTCTTAAACAAAAGCGAACAATCCTTTCCTTTCCTCCACTTTCATTTGGTAATGGGTCACATGATGGAATTATCGTGGCTTCTGATGTCATTTCCTGTTAACAGTGCAGACGAGCACGCAGGGTAGAATGTGTTTAGACAGTGAGTGTTTCTGAAGTCTCCATCTTTATTTGTTGTGGTTGTTGTAGTAACAGTGTTTGATGTTAATGTGGTCACACGTGTGTCTTTATGAACTGGATTTAAATCAGACTAAAAGATGTTCAATATCATTACTGATATTTACAGATATTGTTCAGCAAGTCTTACATGTGACTTGTCAAGTGTAGCTTCAGCAAACGCTGTAATGCAAGCAGACTTTACTCAGGCCTGATTTTTCTGTGGTATATTCCAGATGTATTAAAATGCTTGTGATAAACAAGCATTCAGAGCTGTGTTTGCATACTTGCTTAAAGTATGTTTCTGTATCTCCATATCAACGCTGTACTGCTCCTGGCCAGCAGGGGCCGTCGTGTCCATCTCTGCTTGACTTGCTGTCTCTTTAATTTTCTTCTCTTTTCCTCCCTCTCCTGGCAACCAGGCGCGGCTTCCCTCCTCTTCATCCACCTTAAGCATTGCTGAGGTATTCCTGCATGTGTGTTGAGCCACATCGCCATGGCAGCAGTTTTCCTGCACACATTGTTTTGTTCCGTCTGTGTGAGGATGTTGCATCCTGTTGTGTGTGAAACTCTTCCTGTCTTGTGCTGCATGCGGGTCACAAATGCAACAGAGCAAAAGTGACAGTCAGATGTTTGAACGTCTGTTTCTGCCCATCAACATTTTCACATTTCTGCTCATTTGTTTATTTATTCTTTGAATAAATGCTCCTGATGTTGACTGTACTATTGTATCACTGTTTCATTGGAACAGTGATAGACTGACGTGTCGTCTGGCCAGTTTTTCAGCCAATATCTGATGTTATTGATTGTTGATTGATTAACAGAATGGCTCATTCTGCCAAGTGTTAAATATTATAAAAGTACTAAATCAATATTTGCGGTATAAAATGTCTTTTGTTTTCTAGATCAGTGTTTGCCGTTCATACATAAATGTTGCATCTGTAAAACTACACAAGATCTCCACAGATTCTCAAAGCAGCGGCTCATAGTGCAGATTAACCAATCAAATATGAGATTATATGCAAAGTTATAATTGATGCATTCTACATCTAACTTGACAGACTGTAAAGAATCATTTTCATCACATTGTTTATCTGTCAGCTCATCTCTTCAGCAGTAGATCAGTTTCCATTACACCAGTTTATATGCTGGGAGTGTGTGTGTACTACTGTGTGTCGTGCTGGAGAGAAATTGTGTTTTGGTTTGTGTTAGAATTTGTCTCACAGCATGTGTATCAATGTGCCGGACTGATTCTGTGTCTGTGCCTGTTGGATTCAGAGATTCGTGTGTGTGAGGAAAGATAGAAAGTGTGTGTGTGCGTGCATGTGAGTGATTATGATGTCACTTCCTCCAGGCGTCTCGGCGAGAGTTCAGAGCACATCTGGATGAAGTCATCACTCTCAAGTCCAGGTACTCAACCTTGGACCAGGTAAACAGCTTACCTTAATCTCACCTCAGCGAACACAACGCCTGCACTGACAGCTGTACCCCAGACACACAGCTGCCATGTGACAGGTGTGCCTAAAACATATGATGTCATATATAGGATTACATATATGTTAATATACATTTTGGTTGACAGAGGTGTGTAAAGATGGATATTATCGTGGCAAAATAAATTGATTTAGTTTGTGATATTAAAACATACTTCTTCATTTAACAGAGGCTTGTATTAAAACACGATCGAGAAACAACAGGCACATGATCAGACACACTCATCATCTCATTTTCTCTTGATTTCTCATGTGTGTAGAGGAAACAGAACAGTGTGTGACATTTGTGTGTGTTTGTGTGTCTGTGTGACTCGGAAATGTCAGTTTTACAGTCTGGTAACTTGAGCTTGTATTTAGTTACCCTGTTTACTATCTCCACTGCAACTGACATCAGCAGTAAACCATCACTAACACAACTAATATCCAGTATTACATCACTAACACAACTAATATCCAGTATTACATCACKAACACAACTAATATCCAGTATTACATCACRAACACAACTAATATCCAGTATTACATCACTAACACAACTATTATCAGTTACTCCTATTACAGTTAGTCTCCTTATATCTCTGACACATTATCTGTTCTTAGCACAGTTTGTTCTTTATTTCCCCAGGTTTCATTTGTAAACACATTTTACAAATCAAATCACACAAATGAACTGCTTAGGGCTGAACTTTTAACAATGACTTTTATCAGAATTACAACGTCAGCTGATGTTGATTTCATAATGTGTCTCTTGTGACGGAAAAAAATCTTATTGTTAAACATTTTTTCTCAGCTTGAGAAATGAAGTTAATTTTAGAGTACAGTTCATGTTTAATGTGAGTGATGTGTGATGTTCTGTACATTACTACTTTCATTTCAACTACGGTGTTGCTGTGAGGTGTCTAAGTGTTACAAATACATCTCAGTTTATTCCTTAATGAATGACATGTATTTGAAATGTTTTCTAAATATTCATTTTCTTGCACAGAAGTTGAAGTGTTGCTGAGAATGTGTTTGTGTCTCTGGTTGGTTCTGTGTGATGTGTCTGAAGATCTGAGGTTTCTTCTGTTGGTCTGATGTGTGGTGATTTATCTCTGTAAGCTCCAGTGTAGGTTGGAGGTGCTTAAAGATGATCGGCGTGGCCATAGGACCTTCAGTTCACGAGTAACTATCTCAGATTCCTCCTCATACACATAACATCTCATCTTCTGTCTCAGACTGTGGGCCTGTGCTGTTGCTTTACTCACAACTGTTGTGGGATTTTACAACTTTTTTGTTGTTATGTTGAATTATTTTTTACTTGCTTAATTTTTACTAATTTTTACACATTTTCAAGTTTTCATGTTTTGTCAAGAGTAAAGTGAGTGATACCTCAGATTGTGTTTTGGAGAAACACATCAGATGTAAGATTTTGGCCTGATGGATGATATACGGGACTGAAGAAACACTACAGTACACTAACACAGCTTACATTAACTCTGTTACATCAGGCAGCTGTTACATTAACTGTTACATAGAGCAGCTTTAGACAGTTATTATTAGTAAACTGTATAATGCAAAGCTTCAGTACTGTAATAATGACACAAGCGCCCCACAAACATTTTTCTTCCCTTTTATAATTTACTGTGTTTAGGGAGTTCTGCTGATACCATTATTTTATTGTTTATTTTTTATAGCTCTTGCCACATTTGCTGTTTCATTCATTTTGTCTCCAGTGTTTGAGCCTCAGGAAGTGTCTCACACTCTAGTAGCTCTCTCTCTCTCTCTCTCTCTCTCTCTGTCTCTCTCTCAGTATATGCTGTTGAACTGATTTGAGTTCAGGGTTGGAATGCACGTTTGCATTACAGAGAATGTGTTTAATTATTAACACACAGGGTTATTAACACGAGAGGATTATTAACACACAGGGTTTGACCAGTGTTTTAAGATCTGATCTGGTCAGAATTAGTCATTGCAGGTGTTTAAATCTGGTCACTGAATGTTAACTATGGAGGCGTTCAGTAAACCAGTTAGTTATGTGTTCAGAGCTTCTACAGTTGTCAGTGGTGATGTAGGTGTGAGTGAGGATGTGATGTCAGAGGGGACAGATGTTTAAACAGCAGCTATTCGTCCTCTAACTCGTCTGTCCCTCATTATCACATACCATTTTATAACAGTATTACTCTCTCTCTCTCTCTCTCTCTCTCTAGGTTCAGTCACGATGCAGCAGCAAAGAGAATATTTTAAGAGCAAGTATGTTTTTGTGTGTTTTTTTGCTTTATCTCATTTGCTATTACAAAAATACTTACACTTAAAAAATAATTGTGCTTGTATAATTGTAATATAATGTGTGTGTGTGTGTGCGGTGTGTGTAGGTCACAGTGCTGTGGACATCACTAAAGTTGCAAGGAGACACAGAATGTCTCCGTTTCCTCTCACCTCCATGGATAAAGCCTTCATCACTGTGCTGGAGATGACTGCGGTCCTGAGCACTGAAATCATCAACTACAGAGGTCCAGCGAACCGCACCGCCGACCAACAATCATTCTCATCATCAGTGATGATGTAATGATTATTAATGAGTGACTGTGTTCTGATCCGTTTGTGTGTGTGTAGATGGAATGGGTCGAGTTCTGGCTCAGGACGTTTATGCCAAAGACAACCTGCCCCCGTTCCCTGCCTCTGTGAAGGACGGCTACGCTGTCCGCGGTCAGCAGCGTCACCTATAGCCAGTGAAATGTGCTGCACACGTGTGTGAATGTTGTCATGTCTAAATCTTCTGCTCTCTGTTGTAACAGCGGCTGATGGTCCGGGTGACAGATTTATCATCGGAGAGTCTCAGGCTGGTGAACAGGTGTGACAAACTTCACCTGTCTTTAAATGAAAAACCCTTACTGGTGGAGATAACTGCAGTCACTAAGGGTCTGGACTGGTGCGTGTGTGCATGTGTGTGTGCATCTGTGTGTGTGTGTGTTCAGCCCACACACACAGTGATGCCAGGTCAGGTGATGCGAGTGACGACAGGAGCTCCCATCCCCTGTGGGGCCGATGCTGTGGTTCAGGTGGAGGACACAGAACTCCTGAGAGAATCTGAGGATGTAGGTGATGCCTTCATCTTGTCTGTCATAAATCTGTGTGATCCATCTAACCTACAGCTCACTGTAACCACTGTCTGTGTGTGTGTTTCTACCTAAATTGTGTTGTTGTTTCAGGGCACAGAAGAGCTTGAGGTGAGAATTCTGGTTCAGGTCCGTCCGGGTCAAGACATCAGGTGAGAAGCTATGAGGTGAGCGTCGTGTCTCCGGTGTGTCTCAGGTGTGTCTGACAGAGTCTCACGTGTGCCGCAGGCCCATCGGTCATGACATTAAGCGTGGAGAATGTGTGCTGGCTAAAGGCACACACATGGGCCCGTCTGAAATCGGTCTGCTGGCCACTGTGGGCGTCACAGAGGTGGAAGTGCAGAAGTTTCCTGTAGTGGCTGTGATGTCTACAGGCAATGAGGTTTATTTCTTATTTGTGACTTCTGTGGAGCTTAAATCAGCCCCTCAGATGATTCTGCTGAAAACGTTTTTTATCTCAGCTGTGTCTCCTCCAAGATCTCAATAATCTCTCAATGCTGAGAACGTTTTGTTGTTGACTTTAGTTTAACTCCAAACCTTCCAAAACAAGACATTTTAAAAGAAACTGAGACAGAGCTGATACTTGAATGAGACATAACAGACATCTTATGAGTGATGAAAGAGCAACTTGTGAGCAGTAGTGTTTTCCTTTCAGCTGCTGAACCCAGAGGATGATTTACATCCTGGTAAGATCAGAGACTCAAACCGCTCTACTCTGTTGGCCACCATCCAGGAACACGGATACCCTACCATTAATCTGGGCATCGTCGGAGACAAGTGAGCGTTTCAGATGTTTCAGTCTTACAGCCATAATGTGAAGATTCAGGTGAGAGGAGAATATTCAGCAGATTGTTTGATCCTCAGGATGTGATTGATGAGGTCAAACATGAAGCTATGATGTAATCATTTCATATTCCTTCCACATCATTCATCAGTGAGGAAATCTACAACAATATAATGTAGGATTATCTGACACACGTTTACATGAGCTCATAAACTTTCTTTCACAATAAGGAATTAATAGTTATTACAGTTATTGTATTGATTTTATAAAGGCTGTAACTCATGGTTTTTGGGGTGTCAGTTGTCATGGTTACTGTTACCCTGGTTTCCTGCAGCCCTGATGATCTGCTGAACGCTCTGAATGAGGGGATCAGTCGTGCTGATGTCATCATCACCTCAGGGGGCGTGTCCATGGGTGAAAAGGTACATTATTCTTTTATTACAGGTCAGATAAAGTTTATTCTTTAAAAACTTTAATAGATTTAGGTAAAAAAAAAATCAAATATTTAGAAAATAATTATTGTCCTAAGAAAGTAAGGTGATGTTAAAATAGCATAGCACAGTGCATTGTGGGAAACATTTTTCAGAAGAAATACAAGTTGGCCGGACTCTGTGAGGTCCAGTGTAATCTCTTAACAGCTGATTTGTACTGACACCTAGTGGTTGGATGATGTTATGACCCTTTATAAATGAGTCAAAGTTAAAATTAGCTGCTACATAAGGATGGTCTGTGATACTGCAGCTTTATCTCATTGTCATCAGTAGTAATCAGACACATCAGACGTGAGTGATGCAGGATCTGACCCGTGCTCCTGTGGTGTCTTAACAGGATTATCTGAAGCAGGTTCTCGATATAGATCTTCACGCTCAGATACACTTTGGGCGCGTCTTCATGAAACCAGGGTGAGTCTTTGAAGAGAAGAACCAGATCTGGGTAAAGACTGAAAGTATTTCAGATTCATGTGTTCACACTACAGACCTTTAACAGAGACCTGAGTCAAATGACTTCTGTTTGCTTTTACATTGTGCCGAGTGGAAAACAGATGCTAATTTTGTGATGATATTAATAGTGTAAGTTGAATTGCAGTGTGGATTTAAAGTGGATTGAATTCAGTTTGAGTTTGGTTTGCTTTGAGGGGGTCTGAGTTTTTGCATAAGACAAAATTCCTGCAAACTGTTCTTAGACCACCTAAAATACAGTGTATTCAGTGTGATCAATGTTAATATTGATTGTGAAAACCATGCCAGTCGATCCACACGGATATTGAGCTGTGGTTTGTCTTCTGTTAGTCTCCCCACAACCTTTGCCACTGTTGATATGGACGGTTCTCGAAAGCTTATCTTTGCTCTACCAGGTAGGGATGGTGAGAGAGTTTACTGGTGTATTCCTTCAACATACTCTGTGTAATTCTGACACATCCGTTTCATGTGTTAATGGATGCCATGGAACTAACCGAGCACATCTCCTGTCTCTCAGGGAATCCGGTGTCTGCGGTCGTAACCTGTAACCTCTTCGTCATTCCTGCCCTGAGGAAGATGCAGGGAATCTTAGACCCTCGGCCCACCATCATCAAAGCCAGGGTACAAGCACCTGTGACCTAAAGGGTGTAGAAGCTGCTACACAGCAGATTTACAAACAGCATCATTTTATTTATATTACATTTCATAATATTGACATAAACATGAGCCCTTGCAATGCAAGAACGCTATTGGACAGAATAGAAGAGGAAACAGTAAAATTCTGTTCTGCTTTATTGTTTGTCTTCAGTTGTCATGTGATGTGAAGTTAGACCCACGGCCCGAGTACCACCGTTGTATTTTAACGTGGCACCATCAGGAACCTCTGCCGTGGGCCCAGAGCACAGGTGAGAACCTCACAGAACTCAGACATCTTTCAGAACTGACCCAGGTTTTCACCAGGGTTATTGTTTTATATAGTTTTTCCTCATTACTTCGTTTCTTGTTCTCTGTATAAAGCATAGCTCAGAACCGCCTTCATTTCAGTAGAAACTTTTAAAGGTTCTCTCGTCTCTCTCCAGGGAACCAGGTTAGCAGCCGACTCATGAGCATGCGCAGCGCTAACGGACTGCTGATGCTACCTCCCAAAACCGAGCAATACGTGGAGCTGCACAAGGGCGA
>JBAJNP010005450.1:14561-29045 GCA_036877545.1 Yasuhikotakia modesta
CAGAGCGGGACGGATGGGGCGAGCGAGGGGTGCTTCACGATGCATGTTCACATATCATTGACTGTAATATGCAACAGCACAGCTAGCTTTTATTGGTTTGGATAATGCTGAAGTATAGTCGACCACATCTCGATCACGAAAATAGATACAACATATGAAAACAATTTATTTAACAATTCTATTATTTCAAACAAAGAAAAATATAACTTTTACATTATAAACCAATTATAAAAAGAGATTTATTCTGTACTATTATTATTGCATTTTTCTTCTCATTATTATTATTAATTATTATTATAGTAAGGCAGCTTTGTTCCTTTCATTGCAGTGGCTGTATGTGTTCAATGCTAGATCTTATAGCTGTAGCATTTTAATAGTAAACAGTAGGTGCCTGTCAGCACAAAAAAAACGTTTATTTCCCCATCTCAGCTAACAGCAGATGAAAATAACTGGAACGTGACAGCGTTGTTTTCAGCTGTGGGGAAGAACACTTGAAAGGTGACTCTGGGACGGCACTTTTTGTCTTACATGTCACTGAGGTGACCCTGTTACTTTTCCTCCATTAGAAATGATCATGACATCACAAGAGCTTTGCTTGTCGTTTATCTCGTGAGTCTCATTTGTGTGCGCAGTGCCAAACGCGTGGAGCAGGCAGGCCGTGCCGGGAACCCGCACCTGGTCACCCAATCCCTAAGGCTTCCTTATAATCACATGACCTGTTGTAGCCCCGCCTCATCCCCACAGGGTGGAGTCACATAGTAACGGTTTATTTGCATATACTTATAAAAAAGAAAAAACAGCGTATTTGAGTGCTGACTGCCTTTTTTAATCCACTACACAAAAATGTACAGAAAAGATGTATCGAATTGTACAGATAAATGTGACCAGCACTCCTGCAGAATATGACCAAGCAATGAGGAATTATTCTGTAAAATAAACATTTTCTGTTACATGATGAAAGATTACAGTAATACAATCCTTGATCATTATATAAAGAGCATTGTGGACTTTTCTTGTAATAAAATAAAAACATCATTCTTAATAAGTGTGACTTATGTTGTGAATGAATGAAGCTTGTGTTCAGTAATCTGAGCATAAACAAACCTGTGAGGTTTAAACAGGAAACTGAACTGAAGAAACGACTCACTAAAAAAATCAAAACGCTGATGACATCCACTGGACCTGAGTGAAAACAGCAGCTGAACACATCTGTGTCCTAGGTGAGTGATTTCTAAATGAATTACACAATTAGGTGTATTTATATAAATACCTGGAGATTTTCACCAACATGCCAGTATAGATTTGTGCGTCTGTATAAAAATTCAGCTGTAAATTTGAGGCCATTTAAAACAGACGCAGTAAGATGCACAGACAACATTTATTGAAATGAAATTTACAGCAAGTCAATCAACGGAATGACGACACTGAAGAACGTGAGCTGATCTCAGGTCAGAATTATGATCACACAAGCACAATTATATGGACAGTGCACTGATTCTGCTCCTACAATGTAAACGTGAGTCGTGCTGTACATCAATATTTTATCACAGAGGTAACAGAGTTTCACTGGTTTTAATGATGCAGTAACAGAATGAGAGCAATTCCTTCTGATTATTTAAATGAATCGTGTACAAACAGTTTCAGTGACAACAAACACCAATGAATGACAGGAGGAGGAGAGTTTCTGCAGACAGGCAGGAATAACGTCTCATTCAAACAGCAGGTCCTCATCAGTCTCTTCAGTCAACATGTTGCTGGGCTCAGCGATCGGACCCAGTTCAGCCAAACGCTGAGCGATCTCCTTCTCTGTCCTCTCACGCAGCTGCTTCTTCTTCTCCTGGATCTTCTTCAGCCTGTGACAGAGGAAAGAGGTGAGAGGGTGTCATTGCATCACATGATCTCAGTGAGGCGTCACATGATCTCAGCGAGGCGTTCCTGTCACCTGTAAAACTCCTCTCTCTCGCGCTCGTCCAGTTCTGTGATGATGTAGGTGAGCGTGCGCTCGATGCGCGGAATAATCACTGAAAGAAACAGGAAAGTTAAACTGCATGAAGAGGCAGTGAGCGCATTCAGAGACACTGAGAGGATCTCACCGTGTTCGATGGCGTTCACGCGCCGGTTCGTGATTTTGATCGCTTCATCCAGCGTCACAAAGGAGGTCTGTGAGTAAATCACCCAAATTACTGCTGAAGTCATTTCTTCAGTCTCTGTTTCAGTCTCTAAATGTAAATATAAGGTGTGTGTCACCTGCAGAGAGGCCAGTTCAACCAGAAGTTCCACTGCTTTGGCATAGTTCCTCTTCAGCCGAGACAGCTGCTCTCCCCCCCTTGCCAGACCAGTTAACTCATAACCTACAGACAACCAACTAAACGGTTTAAACAAGCTAGGAAGGACAACGTTCATCCAGCTTTAATAACAGAAAGGAGCAGAACACTTACTGTCTCCACCCTCCTGATAGTGTTCAAACACCGGAAGAGTAACACCTGCAACAAACACAGAAAACCGTCATCATCATTCATCACAACTCTTCATCTGTTTGAAATGAGTGACACACCTGCAACGTTGTCCTTTTTAGCTCTGACCTTCACCTGAGCTTTGTTCACGTTCTGAATGACGGTGGTGCTGATGAGAGACAAATGGGTCAGATCTGATGTCCACCGACACCATCAGAGCTGTAAGATTCATTCATACCTAAAATCTCCTGCTGCAAATTTGGCCTCAGCTAAAGAAAAGGCAGCTTCTCTCATCACCTCTCCCATCAGAGTCTTCGTCTGAAAATCACACGAGAGTATTACACCAATAACAACCATTTCTACACCACAGTGTTAACGTGTTGAAATAAACACAGGCTTCATGTTTGACCTCAATGATTTTTCGGAGGATCTGGCGGAATCTCATGGAAAGAGCGTCAGCTTTCTTCTTCAGCAAACTGCGGCCTGTCTGCGCCCCCTTCAGCCGAGCCTTCATGATGGTCTGAGCCCTGAAACACACACACACAACACACACATTCATGATCAGACCATGACACACATGTAGTGCTCACATGACTATAAATACTGTCACTTCCCCTTATAAGTTCACTTCATATACTGCATTGTGTCATTCACATAACATATAAAACCTTCCACATTTGTACCTTCATAAACCTTCTAAAATGTGTCTGTTCCATCTGTTTTATTAACACACAACATATACTGACGTGTGTGTGTGTGTGTGTGTGTGTGTATAAAGTCTGTATATTTACTGCGACTCATTCGTGACCTGATGTAATAACATGAGATGTTATACATAACAAACATAACAACACTAATGTCTGACTCACATTCTGGAAGGGAAGATGTCGATGCGCTCTTTTCCTGACATCTTCACTCGTGTAAGGAAACAGATTCGGTGTCAGTAAATCACGGTAACGTTTAAACGCGGTTTAATGGCTCACGACCCGCATGTTCCTGAGCGGGTCTGATCAGCTGACCGGACGTCACGTGACTCCCGCCGGCCCATGACGTCAAAGTTTCCTTCTCCGATGGAGAAGAATAAGTTACTGGAGAATAAATGATGTCAGAAAAATAAGTTACTGGAGAATAAATGATGTCAGAAAAATAAGTTACTGGAGAATAAATGATGTCAGAAAAATAAGTTACTGGAGAATAAATGATGTCAGAAAAATAAGTTACTGGAGAATAAATGATGTCAGAAAAATAAGGACAAAGATAAATGGGTGATTTGGAAGTTTAAAATATGTGATGAAGAGTATTGATGAAGACAACCGCTCTCTTCATCTGCAGAGCGTCTATGTAAGACATGTTTAATAGCCAGGCTTGTTTTCTTGCCATGTTTTATAAGCAATAATGAGTGTATGAGGAGTAATAGCGAGGTAGATGTTGTTAGTATTATGAACGAGGCTCACTGCGGTCCATCGCTCAGTCTGCTGAGGGCAGGATGCTGCTGAGGGCAGGATGCTGCTGAGGGCAGGATGCTGCTGAGGACAGGATGCTGCTGAGCGAACTGTCCCAGCTCATTTCTGACACTTACATCTGTCCAAGAGAAGAGTTTCCCCTGAAGAAGCCATCAAGTGTGAAGACAAATTCACCAAATCTAAAACTGTCTGATTTCTGTCCCTCGTGAGATGTGATGATCTGATGTCGTGTGAGGATGTCTGTCGTGCTGAAGGTTTACATTATTCTGCAGCACGTGGCTGGTGCTGGAGTCTGTTCCTTTATTCCTTTCTGCACAGAAATGGTTCTTGGTTTTATAGTTTAATTGTATATAATACACCTAAGAATATATTTTTTTAAAAAGTTCAAAAAAATTATTTGGACTTGAGAACTTAAACTATTTTGCCAGATCAAAAAGATGGTGGGATTTGATCTTACATTTAGGCATTTAGCAGATGCTTTTGTCCAAAGCGAGGAGAACAATGAAGCGATAAATTCCAAGATAACAGAACTCAAAGTCATACAAAGATACAATTCTTCTGGTTGGACAATGTTCCAGGGGCTCCTGTTGAATTTTTTTTGTGGATTTTCTGATCTTCACAGACAGGTTGAGATGTTTGTGCTGCACTGCTCTGACAGAAATGTTCTTCTGCTGTTGGTGCACATGTTTGCTGTGAGTGTTTACAGATGCTCTGATATCATTGATGCTTTGGATGTTTCTGAGCCTAAAGTTGTCACAAACACGGACGAGATGGAGCTGCAGAGGCAGCTGGAGCATCTGGAGAGAGAGAACGCTGAGGTGGACGGAGATGATGATGATGAGGAGATGGAGGCCAAAGCAGAAGATTAGAGACTTCACATGAACTGTTTGATTGGAAGCTGTTGTGTTTTATCAGAATTTATTTACAGCAATTTTAGCAAACATGAGCGCAGCAGGGATTGTGTGCTGCAAGGATCTGTTGGGCTGATCTTTTTCTAAATGTCTTTTAATAATGTAATGATTATACTTTATTATTGCAACATTATTCAATAAAACTACATGTCAACCTGGCAGTAAATGCCTGGCTGCTCAAATATTGTTTCACATTCATGTGTTTCAGACCTAAACTTAAAGTAGCATAACTGACCCTTAACAAAATTAACACTAAGAGTTTTTACTAAAAGTTTATGGACTCAGAAAGGACTTCAGAAAGCTAAAAAAACTGTGTGTTTAGGTAAAAAACAGGTAAAATCATTTTCTGTGACTTTAAAAACTGAATAAACTGAGTTACCAGAAAACAATAATTCACACAAGAAAACTGATTTTACTAAAAAAAAATCACTTTTATTGAAAACATCCACTGATAAAGTACAAAAACACAAACACAATCCTTTTCATGTCAATTAGTTTAACCAGAGACCTTCAAAACTGTTTGAGTCCAATTAACTTGCAGATGAGGCACCAAATAAAACAAATGTGTAAAATTAAAACCAAGACAATTGGCAAATACAGTAACAACTTACAACGGATCACTGAAAGATCTACTAAACAGGCAAGATGAAGCTACTCTGGAGATTCAACAGGAAACTGTGAGAAATCTCAGCTCTCAGCAGTGAAGAGGTACAGCAGATGTCATGAGAATTAAACTGATGCTCACAAACTCCAAACAAGTGGAAATGATGGAGTTTCTCAAGGGCGTTTTTGAACCTAGACGAGCCCAAACAGGAAGTAGAACGCAAGTGTTCTGCTCATGTTCATCAGTGTTGAGTGCTTGTTTGAGTGGTTGTTCCAAGTCCGATCTTCTTGGCTTCAGTTTCATAAATCAGTAACCTCCACATTTTAACAATGAAGACTTCTGCCTCTTCATCCAGCACCTGTGGAGAAACATCTCAACTGTGAGATACTGCAGCTACATAGTTCATGAAAATCCGAGCAAAGCCTTTAAGACTGAACCTACCATGGCAACATCATCCAAGATGCCTTGTGGAGTACTGTGAGCCATCACCTGAGGAGAAACAGTCTTACAATAAACCTTTGGACTTAAGAAAGCACATGAACACAGGAAGTGACATCAACAGAGATGAAGAACATCAGCAGTGCTGGTTTTTACCTTGGAGCAAACAAAGTCAACTAATGTGGCCTCCTCTTCACCAATGTACTCTACAATCTTCTTATTGATCCACGGGCGAATGCGCTTCTCCATCAGAGCCTGAGCAGATTCAAAAGGTTCAGAAACACAGTTCTCACTATATAAACAGCAGCCAGTAAAACACTGCAGCAGAAATCTCACCGTGTCGACAACGGACCAGTCCAGAGGGTAGCTGAAGAGTTCTGGTTTGGCCGTGGGAATCTTCTCTATGAGACTCTTGATGTGTTTGCGTTTCTCTTCTGTGTTCACACCCTTACCGCCCCCCGCTGACACCCCGTCCATTCCCTTCTCCTCATCCTCATAGTCCAGAGGCACCAGCTTCCTCTTGCGAGGCGCCTCGTCTACCTCATCATCATCAAAACGGTTGAAGACGCTTTCCACCGGCAGCTTCTTCCGTTTGACGACACTGGGCTGCCCGGGGCTCCCTGTAGCACCTTAAGAGTCATGAAAACACAATCCATACAGCTTCAACAAATGACTTCAAATGTGGGCAAAAATGATTAATCATGTAAAACAGGTCAAAAAGGTCAAGGCATTATTTGCATGTTTTTTAAGAATATACTTTCTTCAAAGTAAGATCTTCCCTCTAGTTATCCCAGGAATTTGTGAGTGCGGGACCTTCAAATATTGTAGGACAATGACTGTTGCCATTAAACAGAACAGATGTAAAGCCTCAGCTGTTGTTTGTGAGAACCTCTCAGCTCACACTCACCCAGTTTGAGGCTCAGGCCGATCTTGGGGCGGCTGTCCTCCGGGGGCAGGATGTCCTGGGGTGAGTTCTCGTGAGGAATGATGATGCCGCAGGGCGACTCCTCTCTGGGCGTGGTGGGTGTGGCGTTTCCACTGGCTGAGGAGACGGAGGGGGCGGCCGTGATGGGCCTCATGGTGGGTTTGAGGCAGGGTTTAGATTCCTCCTCTGGTTCCTCCCCCTCCTCAAGCTCATCTTCCTCAGAGGGGGCGTGTCCACGCAAGTCTCCCCCTCCCTTGCGCCGCTCTCTGTCCCTCCCCCTGTCTCGCTCGTCTCGTGAGGGTTTGTGCTCTCTGTGCTCCTCTGGCTCAGGCTTCACCGGGGCCTGCCGTAGACGCTCCGCCTCTTCCTCCATCTGACAAACAAACAAACAAACATTATTGTTCACTTGTTTAAATGACTGAAGCGTCTCTCTTCCAGTATGTCTGTAACTCTTGTCCAAAACTCTGCCTAGTCTGTTGTGATTGGTCATCGGTTTAGCGCATGTTTCAGATTTGAGGTGTAAAAACTGACTCTGCGCAGCTCAGCGTCCGGGTCAGGGTGACCCTCTGCCAGCAGCCTCTGTCTGATCTCCTCCAGCTCCTCCTTCTCACGCTTCCTGTCACGCTCGTCCAGCTCCATCTCCTTCTCTCTGTCCCTCAGACGCTTCTGAAGAGCGCTGCCCCTGTCCCACAGAAACAACCCACCAATCAGCACACAGATCATCAGCATCAGGCTCTCTCCTGTACATTGGATTAGATGCACTGCAGAACATCAGCTGCTGATTAAGTTCTGATCCGAGTCATTTGGACTAATCCCCGATACTCACTTGTAGTATTTTGGGTCGTCTCTGTCATCATCATAGTCCTCCAGAAACTCTTTCAAGCGTTTGCCTTCTTTAGCCTGACGATCAGAGAAACATCAACTCAACAAACTCAACAGATCCCACCTTTCCTTTAAAAACAAACACAACAAAGTGACTCAGGAGTCTTCACCATCTCTCTGCGCCGCTCCTCCACTCGCTCCGTCTCTTTAGTGTAATCTCTGGTCTTCTTCCTCTCTCTCAGCTCCCAGTTCTTCAGACGCTGGTACAACATAAAACAAACGTTTAACATGAACATGAAGATGAGTTGTGCAGCTCTTCATTCACAGGAGGTAGAGAGACAGGACACACACCTCCTGATAGGCTGCCTCCTTCTCTCGCAGTTTCCTCTCCAGTTTGCGTCGTTCGTACGCCTCCTCTTCATCCTCCTCACGGTCTCGTTTCTTCTCCTTATCTCGCTCCCTGTCACGACTCTGCTCTCTGGAAACAAACAGCACATGAGACATTAAATCAGACGTTTAATGAAGCAGTTAGTCAGCGAACGCCGTCACAACACATGACGTCACGTACCTGGAGTGGCTGCGATCCTCACTGTGGTCATGGCTTCTGTCTCTCTCCCACTCTCTCTCTCTCTCCCGCTCTTTTGTCCGCTCGCGGTCTCTCTCCCGCTCTCGTTCTCTCTCTCGTTCCCTCTCGCGGTCCTTCTCACGCTCACGTTCTCGCCGCTCTCTCTCTCTCTCCCGCTCTTTCTCTCTCTCTCGCCGCTCTTTCTCCAGCTCCTGTCTCTCCTTCTCTCTCTTCCCCTTTTCCTCCTCCAGTTTCTGTGGGAAAGGAGCAGCATGGATGCTCACACAGGAGACGAGCACACAGCACAGTCACGTAACACAACAAGTGCTCTACAGTCCCTGCTCACCATACGTCTGTACAGTGAGGTGCAAAAGTCTGAAGCAACAGAGAAAATGTTGAATATACAATTAAACATCCTGACATTATTTAACTTCATAACATTTGTTTGCTTAAATCTCTTCAGAAAAGCAACAAAACAGATCTTTAACATAACCTCAGACTTTTGAACCTCATTGTATAAATCAACTCATTGTGGTGGTTTATCCAAGCTGAGGGACAATCAAACGCTGGGGTCAGATGTTACCCTCTTACCAAACACATACAGGAAATTCTGGAAAGCACTTGTTCAGACTCAAAGAGCTAAACAGAATGAGCATTGTCATCATCATCATCATCTGCCTCATCACATGAGCATCAGACTTCAATCCTGGTGAAACTGGTTGTTTTGACTTACAGGTGTTGACTAGCGACTCAGTGCTTCCGTGGCCCTACAAGCCTTTATTGTTAGGCCTGAGAGGAAAAGCAGTCAAAGCATTGACAATAAATGATCACACCATTCTTGTGCTTGTAACAGTTATAAACGGAAGCTCACAATCTCACAAACAACTTCCAGACATTGTGAAATGTTTCCACAGGAGCATTTCATTGCACACTCATTATTATTATTATTATTATTATTATTATTATTATTGCTTTGTAGCTGTTCTGTTCTGGATAGAAAAGGCAACAAATGTGTAGAAGGTTCTTACCCCACAGACGCCACAGACTCCAGGAGAACATGACTTATGTGATTATGAAAGATAATGAAGAACAGCGCAACACCCACCACTTTATTCTTCGTTCAGTAAATCGCTCTCACTACATCACGGTTTGGGTTAAACATGGTCTGATTTGAGCCCAACAGGGAAGCTGGAGTAAGAATGGGCGGCAGTCGCGGGTGTTGAGCTGACGAGTGCAGCGGCAAATTAAACAGGAGGTGAAGAGACATAACTAAAATAACACACACTTCACATAAACCGTCTCTCTACTAACCACGTTAACTAGATGTTTATCAGTCTGTTACTGGCTCAGATGAAGCTCAGCCATACATCAGGTCCTCCGATTGGCTACGATATTGAGTTTTACAAATAACACTGATCACTTAAAGCAACAGCTAACATTTACTTTAACAATATTTACATTAAGAGCTTCATAAGTTAAATATTGTTTGCCATTTTAAGTGACTTACAGTAGACAAGAATCACAGTTAAACAAGACAGACAGGAGGTGAGCAAGCAGATGAAGATGGCAGATGCAGTCACACGCACAAAAACACCTTCATACCTGCATGATCTTCAGAGCGTCTGCGTGCTGTGGAGGAGCGCCCCCTACTGTACAACAGCCCATCATACAGTTATTCACATCATCAGCAACATCACTGTTACCAGCAGACCCGCACAGCTTCACCGCATCATCTGACATCATCTTCCCCTCTCACTAATACAACACGACCCCGTTCAGCCCGACTGATGCGTCTGTCTTTTAAATCACCCCGTGAGCCAATGACGCTCCAAACTGACTGGTCTGGTGCGGTTGCCCCTGTGCGAGTCCTCCAGAAGGGGGCGCCCAATACAAGTAGAGAGAAATGAAAAGCTCATACTTACATTCCTATCCTTGCAACTTTTTCCAAAGCTGTGAGATTCATCTTGGTTTAGTCACCATATGATCTCTATCATAATGGTGGGGTTTAATCAACAGATTAGCTTTTAGGGAAGTTCACAGAAGGTCTATGCATAAGTGTATGTGTGAGTGACTACAAATCCCTCCCTAAACCTGGAATCTGTCATTTACATGTTTCATTCCAAATGAAGGCCTTATGTGTAACTCATTATCTATGACCTATGATCTTAACAGTCTAAATGTGATTTTATTTTGTCTTGCAATCATCTTTTCTGGTGTAATATTTGATTTTGATATGCTAAATGGAATCTGTTCATGCTTGTATGCTGGAGACTTAACACAGTTCTCTCTGTGATGTTAAGTATTTAGCATGAATGTTACCTTATGAGTGTCACGGAATTTGTTGATCTCTCTGGAAATCAAATCTCTTTTATCATCTTCCATTTCAATGGCGCTGATGTCATCCTTCTCAGCAGAAGATGAGGAACAGGAGGAAGATTAACAGGAAAATCAAGTTTGAACTTTAAAACACCCATTTCATGTCTCAGTAGCAAAGCAAATATTCTGCAGATAAGTGAAGAGATGATGAATGAACACAAACCTCTTCCTTCTTGTCTCGTCTCTTCTTGCGGCGACTGGCCTCGTCGTCTTGTGACGGAGCGTTGAGCTCATTACAATATTCTCTAATCAGACCATCTATGGCACCTTTGACGATCTGGTCGCGCTTCTTAGTTTCTTCATCCAGAATCTCCTCATCATCCTCACCAGCCTCCTCTGCTTTACCGTTCTAACAGACGGTCAAACAAAATGTCAGTTTGGGTTGTGGCAGAACATATCTGAGGTCTCATGTTACCACGGTAACAACATTTCAGTAGCTGAATCCAGAGACAACATGATTCTCCAATCCATTAACTAATACTAGATCTACAGCAACACCTGGTTGAAGAAACTTATGGCCACTTCCAAAGATTAAGATGTTCTGAACATCACTGATCTGAAGTGTGACGTCACACTCACTCCATTTTCACTGCTGTTTCTCTTCTTTGCTTTCCACTCGTCCAGCTGTGCTTTGGTTTTGGCATCGACTTTCACCAGCAGTTTTTTTTCTCCGACCTGCAGCTCATGCAGCAGCCGCAGAGCTCGCAGCGTCGACTCCGGCTCCTTATATTCACAGAAACCAAACGCTGAGTAAACACAAAAGTGTCAGTGAGGAGCCAGTGAAATACAGCCGTAGCTAACAGGAAATGTGAGCGGATGTGTAGCTTGTTTTTACCCTGGAGTTTCCCGGAGGCGCCCTGGACTCGCTTCCAGCTTAAAACCAAACCACATTTCTGCAACACAGTCAAAATAGATCAACACTGAGAATGAGAGACGACTCTGAGAGAACACTGCAACCAAACTGTTCTGAGCCACACACAACACTTTCATTGGCTGCATCTGATGACATCACTCACGGCCAGCAGCTGTCTGATGAGCATGTCAGAAGCTTTCTCAGAGATGTTCCCCACAAACACGGTGGTGGTGGGACCACTGCTGTCATCGCTGTCCTTCACAGCCACACTTTCTTTCCTGGGAGCAGCAACTTTATTCACCACAGGCATGACAGCGGGAACGAGAACCTGAGCAAACACATACACACACACTTAACTCTCACTGCAGATCCAAACGTGTCACTGCAATGTGCCATATAACTTATAACACTGCCTCATACAGATGTTTTGCATTTTTGCAGGTAAAAATCACAGCACATTACAGGTGTTTAGCACAGGACTTCAGGCTGAAAATGGCTGAATTATTACCGCAGAGGCTGGAGTCATCATCCCCATGTGGACGGGAATCATTGGGGTACCTACAACATCAGTTTGAGAGACATTACACAGGGGTAACAGCCTGTACTGATCTCATGAGTCCATACGTATGTTCATATGAATGCATCTCATTCAAACATGATCTCTCAGTTTCTCTGGATTACCGGGGGGCATGGATGGAGGAAATCCAGCAAACTGGGGTGGAGGGATTCCAGGAGGCATCGCCGGGATGCCGATCTGCGGCCGGTTCAGATGAGGTGGAAAAGACATGTTGGGCTGAACACCCACCTGAAGAGATAAAACACACCACGTTAAAGACCGCCTGACTCTCACGCCATATCACTCCAACAGAAACACGTATCAACACACATCACAGTTCACAGGAGAAATTATAAAGCTGACAGATTTCAGAGTAAACGGGTTTAGCTACATACTCGCCACAAAGCGAGAAATTACAGGAAAATGAAACAATTCAAAACCAAACCAAAATCAAATCAGCTGAAAGATCTGATCGATCTGAGATGAGCAGCCTGAAATAAACATCAGACCTGAAATCACAATCTATAGCAGTCAATACACCCCACGTGTCACACATCTGTCACACATCATCTGTCACACATCGGTCACACGGAACGACAGCAGATGAACAAACTGCTCGTCTGTCAGGAAACCTCAGCAGAAGTGATGCTAGCAGAGCGCAGTTAGCAGCGAGCTAACGCACAACAAACGCCCGCTTCCCCTCCCGCGACGACTTCATCACATCACGACCACATCAACACTAAACATAACATAACATAACAGTATGTGTGATGACTTACGCAAACCGAAGCTATAGCAACTCGTTTCTCACACGGAGATTTCAGCCGGACCGAACCACAAGCACTGAGCAACCGAGCCTGCAGCTTCCGGTCCCGCGGGTTTCTGGGAAAACATCCTACAAGATAAAAGTTTCAACAGTTAACCTTCAAATGTTAAAAACCCATCAAAAATGAATAAAATAACAGCAATAATAACCTGCACTGTAGAGGTCATGCGACATATAACAAGTTTAAACACATTTCTTTCTCGTAATTATCTGATAAATGAACGTACATCTGCACGCACCGGCTGCTCCTGTCTGCAGAAAACCGAGCAGCGGTTCGTGTTTTATAATAATAATAATAATAATGATAATAATAATAATAATAATGGTGTTTATAGTCTGATGTCTGTCTGATTCAGCAGCAGCATGTGTGACACTGACTATAACACTGACACTGACTACTGACTATAACTCTATAAGCGCACGATACGGTCCCTCAGTACATGTGTAGAGTTAGTCATGCTCTGTGTTAATGTTGTGTTAATGTTGTGTTAATGCTGTGTTAATGTTGTGATGATGTTGTGATGTGTGTGTAGTTTGGTGTTAACGTTGTGACGTCAAACGGCATCTGATTGGCAGGTGACGTCACCGAAGGCGGAATTTTCATGGAAAGCGCTAGAAAGAGTCTAAGCACTGCTCGTCTTTAACACTGATGTTCTTCCGACACAAACTAGTACCTGCCGTTTCTGTATGTGCGTTTATTTCACTGCGTTCTCAAACGATTGTTTTTGATCACATGCAGTGTCAGATATTATTGATTATTGCTACTTTATAAATCACCACACGCAACCACGTCACGCCTTTATTGTGCACGAGGATTAAATACATGCAGTTTGAGGTTAATCGTGTTTATGACAAACGACTTATTCTGAGCTCTTATACTCCGTGTAAGATTTGCTGCATTATGTTTAAACAACACAACGTTTCATCGTAGCTGCTCTGGCCACTTCTTTATCAGATCTATATCTGTCTTAATCTGATTTATTTTGTTGTGTAATGATTTAATGATGATTTAAACGGTTTTGTTCGGCACTAAACGTGCGCCCGTGTGCGTCGGCGCGGAGGGATACAGCCGCACCGGCGGAGTATAAAGAAAAGAGCCGCGCTGCGTCCCGCCGCTGAACGTCAGTGTTGAGGCGCATCGTCTGTTTCTGCGGCGATTAAACCTACAAACTAAACGAGGTAAAGACACCATTGGTGTAAACGGCTCTTTATTCTCTGATTCGCGAAACGACACGACAGGCTGTAAACAGAAACGCTTTAGACAGGCGGTCGGGATGCCGGTACGGACACCGACCTCTTCCGTCCCCGGCGAGCTCCACACAGACTTTAAACCATGAGCTTATATCTCTATACCGCAGTGCAGTATGGCGCAGTGGTTAGTGTTGTTAAAATGTGGTTTATTCGACAAGACCGCGTGGAAACGGTTCATTTAGATCATTTAGTCATCTGTTCTCTCTTACGTACTATCAGATGTTTTCAGTCAGTGTCTGTATTCGGGAACTCGGTGATCAGATCGCGACTGATGTTGTGGGTTTAAGTTGAAAGGCATTAATAAACGTGGTTTAATGTCCCGACGGCGCAGCGGTGACACACGTGTTGAGCTCATTGTCCTCCCGCGCCATGTTCTTCCGCATCCGGGTCACGGACGGGCGTTTCACTGGTATAACTGTACTGTACCGTACCGTACTCTAC
>JBAJNP010005451.1:0-29042 GCA_036877545.1 Yasuhikotakia modesta
AAACTTTAACAATAAATAAGTGTTTACAGTACATATAAAATCTAATTATTATTATCTTAAAAATAGATAAACAGATAAAGGTCATATTTACATGCACATCAAATAAGGTTGAATATCACATGCAAAGAAAAATCTACATATGCCAGTCAAGTTTAATGTAACCCATCAAAAAATATTAAACTTTTAAAATAATAATTTACCCTAATGTTTACATGGTGCATTAAAGTACTTTAAAAGACATTATATCATGGTATTACCAAAAATGTCATGACTAAAATCCCACAGTAGTACCTTTTTGCAAGTGAAGTTTGAGCTACACTGTCACTGCCAATTTATTAAGCTTTCATATGTATCTAGAACCAGAGCTCCTCTCTAGGGTCCAAATCCCTCCATTTTCGCCCACTTTGCAGGTTGCTCCATCACACACTGTGTTAGCTCAAGGCCCGGGCCTTGCTGACAGCGCTGGGACTCTTGAAAAGGAAAGGGACTGAGATTCTCATAATTGATTTGGGACCAATTCCCCAGTATAAGTGTTTTCACTATTTTTTCTGTTCCGGCATTATGCCTCCATCTCGTTGAATGGGGTTTTGAGAAAAGGGCTAAATTAGCCCCAGTGGCTAATCCAGCCTTGCCAAGTTCATAGAGAGAATGAGAGACACATTCAAGAGGGGCTTAGCACAGATACTATCTTTGTGTTGGTGTTGACAATGCGAGAACAGCTTTATGTCTGAATCTGGAGAAGCGAACCGTTGGCAACCTTCGGATAAGTGTGTCGTTTACACTCAAGGGCAGCGCTGAGAAAACAGCTCGTACCCAGACAGACGCCACTTTCGCTGTGAGCCGTATTTTATGTGGGTCTGCATTAAAATTCAGTTCATTGAGTTAATAATGTCCCCAGTGATTACCAAACTGTCAGCTTTTTGCTAAAATTAGTAATGGGTCCCACTGGGAATAGATCCTGCAGCGCTATGTGGAGGTACCTCACTCAGGAACGGGTGCGAGCCTGAAGAAAACATATGCTCTGTGTCATCATTCTAACAACAGGCAACACCTGTTTGACAAGGATGGGGGAGAAAAAAAAATGAAGTTCAGTTTTCAAAAATTCCTCATCTGAGAATTTTACTCTAAGCCTATAGGTTAATGGCCTAGCCTGGCTTCTGATAAAGATAAGATACATAAAAAAAACTTTAAACTAAAAAGTCTCAAGGCTGCATAAGCACTTTGTGACTTTTACTCCATTTGTGTTAGCTTTGAGGATATAAAAAATATATATATAAAAACTGTAAAATATAATATGCAATATATATATTTATACATTAATAATATACATTTATATGTATATATTTTACATTAAGTTTACTTGTACAACTGTAAAAAAATATTTCTGCACTATATATTTTGCTATGTCAATTTAACAAATATTTTACTTGCATATTTCTTTATTGATGACTCACTCTGCACTACACAGATTTTTGTCCAATCACATGCTTTCCAGTCTAACCATATCCCTCCCCCAATCTGCAACCAACTTACAGCACATCACATTTGTGGCTGTAATATAATTATAGAATTATAAGCTTACTTCTCTAAAAAAAAATCAAAAGAGAGACAAGCCCTTTAACACGTCCTGCACAAACTTACCAAACACATCAACACACTCGTCATCAACATATGGGGTAAGAGCAAAATGAACTTCCTTGAACTGTTTGAAATTCAAGCACCATAGTTAGTATTCCACAACATCGGTGCAATGTTTAATTCATGTTGTTAGAGACAAATGTTTGTGAAAACTTACAACGGTGTACGTGATATTTAACTTTTTTTTTTGGTTGGTTGAAAAGCTCAGCCAGATGGTTGCAGGAAGTCCTAAATGCCTTCCCTAAGTGAGTAACGCTCAGCTGAATAACAATTTCTCCAGGGAGGAGGTAAATTGAAGGCCTCCTGTTTTTTGAAGGCAACTACAGGGGAAGGCCATTGTGTGTGTGTTCTATTTGCAGGACTTTAGTTGAATTCTACGCATTCATTAAGCCGCAGTGAAAGAGACCCACGACACTGGAATTCTGTTCATTCAGACCCTGACATAGCCAAGCTGATGAAAAGTGATGGAGCCTCTCCAGTGAATAGGGAAGAGAAACGGCACAACTCAAACCCAATTAAAGAGCAATGATTACAATTCTCAGTTACGGAGCCATTTTGTTCCAAGCTCACACGGAGTAATTGAGAATCCAGACATACCGGCGGTGCTCTGCTTAGGACATCTACTGAAAAAGAGAAGGAGACAGAAGAGTAAGGAAGATAGAGGGGTAGAGAGAGTCAATACTGTGTGCACAATATCCAGTACAAAGCAATCACTGTGGGATGTTAGTGTGTTAAATATATTTTGATCACCTGACTTCCACCTTAAACTGCTTAAAGCAGAAATTTGGTATTTTTTACAGACGTAAATTTACTATTAAAATTGTACTTAACAATTCCAAGCCATGAACCAAACCATCCAGGTCACAGAGAAATGCATACATATATACATACGGCACAAGCCAATGATTAACAAGCCTGGAGCTAATGGTATATCTGTCCTGAAAGGTTTGTACATTATTGCCCAAAAGCAATTTCTCTATAGGGAAAATGTGTTTTTTTTACTTCCTGACCCCTACTCTCACGCTCCAGGTCCTGCTCCGCATTAAAAATAAGACTCACATACAGCATATGAATGTATTTATTGTATGCCTTTAGATTTCAACACAGCAATCTATAATATATATGCAATGTATGGGAACAGACCATATGTTTTATCTAGGAGGGACATATGTTCATTAATATTTAAGAACGCCCTGGGTCATGGGGAATTTTGACATATTTTTCCCTTACAGCCCAGGCAGTCAAAGCACATGGAGTCCTTGCTATTTTTTTACAACTATTTCCCATTTAACCTAAAATGCAACCTGTAAACATAAGGACAGGAAGTTATGATTGGTATCAGAGATATGATTGGACCCCCGCTGTTTCATGCCCTTCAATGGGCAGCACTAATCTGAATGAGCACGGACAAAGGCCTATTAAACTGGACACTGACAGACCTAATGGTTTTACTGGTCAAAACACATGTTCAATTGTGCTTGTTCACTAACTGTTAAATAGGATTAGCCACTGACATTTAAAACACAATCCTTACATTCATGTTAATGCGTGTGCGGTTTAGCATGCATGCTACAGTACATTCTTTTGCTCTTTGTTTGTTGGTAAGCATGCGCTCTATTCCACATACGTGCCGGTGTATATTCCTGCACCTTTGTGTATGTGTGTAGCTCAGACCCTTTAGCCTCCTTGAAGCTAATACAAGCCAAGTGAACCAATCTAAGATCCATCACCAGAGGACAGTGTGATAAACGGCTCTGTCAGACCACGCCGCCATGGCCTTGACTTGCAGAGCTGGAACATCACACCTCGCCCTGCACTTCAGAATCCCTCAATGTTTTTCCCCAGCCAGTTTTTCCAATGTTGAAAATGGCAAATCTTTCAATGAATCCGCCTAGCATAAATGCTTCTGTTTTCTTTTGAATCCTGAGAACAATTTGTGCTTTGCATTTGTTTCATAAGCAGATTGAGTCTTTTTTTTTTTTTTTACTTTAGATGGTTTTAGAATTATAGTTGCAAAAGCGTCACTTGGTAAATACCACTGCAAAATGTTTGCAAAGTAACATCTTCTCATTAGGACAGACATTAAGAGTGCTTGGAATTAGCCCTAAAAGCACTTTGCAGTATAATTGTCTCCAAAGAAATGGGTGTATTTAAACCCTGATGTTCCTTTTGTTGACCGAGCATTTTACCAAATGAACCAAACGCGACACTGCCGGAAGCACAGTGGCAATAGCTAATGAAATCTCATAGAGTTAATGAAGTCATTTGAACAAACTAAGCCCCAATCATATAGCGTGCGAAAACACAAATGTTTTAGTATGCTAAACACGCCTTTGACACTTGTTTGGGTGTTTGTGTGGGTGTGGGGTTGGACACTGTGTAGTTTTATCAGCATTTAATTATAGGTCTATCACATTTGTAATGTATTTCATGGGAATAGGGGCTTTAACAATGAACGCGAAGATTGGAAGATTTTTAGATAAGACAGAGATACAACAGAGAGGAAATATATAAATGTGGATGAACATATAACAAGACAGACAAAGACAGACATCCACAGGCAAAAAATCATTTTCTCCTTCATTCATTGCAACTCACTGAAATGACTAAAGAGATCCGCTATGTGCTAACAAAGTTACCTTTCAGCCGATATATGCATTTATAATTTGCAGCCTACACACACAATACACCTTTTCCACATGCAATTCTGACCAATAAAATGCTGTCTAAATGAAAATGCTCCTCCGTCTAATACCACCTTAAAAACTGCAAGTAACCAGAAATGTTCACAGCTGTGATATAAACAATAGAAACTACAGGGAATAGGGAGCTATTGGCTATTTAATGAAATGGGAAGAGCCCTTCGACTGTAAAAGAATATTACGTCCTCCACTTGAATTGCAACTGAACAAATCAGATACAATAAGAGGAATTTATCTGTCATTTTGTCACTGAGTGCCTAGTCATCACAAGCAAAACTTTGTGCACCACACTGCACAAAAATGAACAGAAAAAAAACATCTGACATGTCTTCACCATCTCAAAAAAGGGCAGCATCCTTGGCTTTATTGTGATGTTTTTGGGATTTGGGGAATTTGCACCTGTCTTACTGTTACAGTATGTATGCCTTGCAATACGGTGTGCAGGGATTTGTCAAACTCCTGGACAGATGATAGGCCTTTATTTTGTCATAACCATAAAATAGTGTTTTTTAGTTTTGCCTTGGTATTATAAGACATAAGCACTGTGTATATTACAATATTTGTTCCTTTAAGTAAAAGCAACCAATATCTCTCAGACGAAACTGAAACAATAATACAAAACAACCATTAGCATAAAATTATATGGTAGTGCAAATAAACAAAAACCAGGAACATTAACTCAGAATCCTCAGACTTCATCAGAATCTGGTCTGTACCAATGAATTAAACAAACAGAACTACAGCTGATAAATTGATTCTTCTAGGTGTTGAGATGAGCTCTCTTTGTCTCATAAATAACAAATCAGTGTTTGCGTGTTCATATAATCTAAATGAGTTTTGGCATGGAGGGTTCAAACACAAACTCCCTCCGTAAGAAGAGACACAATGTAATACATGCAAATCTTACCCATCCGCTATGGCCCTCTATTCGTTTGGTTCTTATGGTTTTCACATGTCATGTTCTAACTGAACGTGACGTGTTGAGGTAAAATATGCGCATACATGAATGAGATTCGAGGGCTACAGAAGTGGGGAGGGGTTTTAGTAAATAATTTCAATAAATGGCTTTTGAACTCTTATAGAACATAAATCATATGGAATCAATGGTGTTTTTTGTACTTTAAGGTCTCACCCCTGGTCAAAATGTACAATATCCTCTAATATAGATATTTATGGTTCAACACAAAGTCAGATAAGTTTGGAACAACATGATGGTTAGTATATAGCAGAAATCTATACAAAAAACAATGTAATGTAATGATTGACAAAAATATATGTTTCTGTATGTAATGTAATGTTTACATTACAGCAAGATATTTAAACTTTATAATGCATGTAATTTGCCAAAAATTAACCCACACTGGACTATGTAGGCATACCAATCATCAGTTAAACAGTTTTTTTGGAATACTAACAGTTAAACTGGTTATGGGGAATACTACGTCTTGTTACCACATTGCACAGATGGATTCTGACACCTGTAGTCTCTTTGTCCTTTTGGAAAACACGGCTGGCCTCACAGGGTCTGGCTTCTCTTGACACTTTGTCTGTCTCAACTTCTCTGTCAGCTGTCACTGAAGTAAAGACCCCAAGGCCCATTACTATCACTGTGACAAGGGTTAGTGTTGGTGACACGCGAATGGCTCCTGAGACCTGGGTGCTGAGGCACAGCCTGGCCAGTAAACAAAGGTCAAAGGTCACCGATACTACTGCTTTGAAAAAGTGTCTGAATACAAAACATATGCTGTTAAAAAAATACAAGGCCAAAAAAATGAACACTAAATACAACTGGCGGAATTCTGTAATTATTTGTGGGTCGGTTCTGTTAGCTGGGTTATGGAGGATGGAACATAACTGCAGTGATCCGACACACTTTACTGGGATTGTACATCACACCACCACTGTGATCCAGACACCTGAATCAGCCAGTCAAAATGCCACAAGTGTGCTTGACTATCATCTGAATGTAAAGCCACTAATAATGCTCGTCTCAATCATTTGATCATCACTTGATGAATTAGTTCTGCTATGATCAATAGACAATGTACACAAACATCTTTTAATAAAATTCAGTTTATTGCCTGTTGTCTGTGGGCGGTAGCAGCGCCACATTAATTTCCCCAAGCAAACAGCAGTTTTGTGAATAAGGAACAATCTATAATAGGACTGGGAATTAACAGTTCTAGACATTCAGTGTTGTATAAATACCCAGGTTGAAATGCAGTTATATTCAGGGTCTTGTTTAATTCGTTTTTTCAAAACTGTGGTGTATTGCGACCCTTGACTCTGTTTTATATGCATTAGACAGTGCTTTCTACAGTTATAGAAAGTATATATAGTATATATATACATATGTAAGTGCGAGTCTATATATTAAATATGTATACATATAAATATAAGTGCAAGTCTAATGGTACATCTTACCATTTCACAGACCTGCTTAGATTATTGATCGGCCAAATATTAATGTAATAACAATAACACTATATATAGGAAATGCATTTAACGAATAGCTACAATTAAAGTTCTCACAGTGCAGCCCTATTTTAGCACATTTAGCACCTGGTTAAACGCAGGCGGTAGCTCCATACGAAACACATGCGATGGATTTTTGCACTGTTTAGTGAATTTGACTGTCAAGGTGTCTTGCGTTCTAAAAAAGCAGATCTTTTTAATTTGATATACTGAGAGATTTTACAACAAAGCGCGTTCAATTTCACTTGAGCAACTTTGTTTCATCAGCATAAACCTCAAATCCAGATGGTAGAAAATCACATTTTCAGCCAGAAAGGTGCCAACAAGAATGAAGGGATGGCAGCTGCACATAACCACACCAGCAGTCTCATCTCACGTTCGTAATTAGAGAAAAAACAATTATTCTCTCACAAAGACATGAGACAGCTGCATAATCCCTGGGGCACAGATTCTATGGTGCTCTTTAAATAGGTGATGTGCTCATGATTCTTGAGTCAACATCCATGTCTGTGCATAGTTAAGCGTGTTACATTGCTGCTAAAGGGGGTGTACAAAGTACGGCACAGTGAGCACCTGTGTGATCTGATGTCAAATAGGAATTATGTGTGAGATTTGAAAAACACACATAGCAGCCGTAGATCTACAGATATAGAGAGGGACAGAGAAGAAAAAATGCTAATTAAATCCTGTAAAGAATATAAATATTAAGCTAGGGGCCACAAAGTCATCAACTCTCAAAGTTATTTTCCAGCAATGTCATTTCCTCTGATGTTATTATACTTGCAATATTCAGATGACATCACCTGTGCATTGGTCGTGCACCTGTGAACTGTGTAATGTGCACCTGTACATTGACACGGTTCAGATTTTACAAAACAGGACAGGATGCTATTAAAGAGACCGTTCATGTAAAAATAAGATTTCTGCTATATATTCCCCGTCATGTTGTTTCCAACATATATAACTTTGTGTTGAACCTAAAATACATACAATTAGAGGATATTGTATATTTGTGCATGGGGGTGGGTGTACGAATGGTCTTCTTGGACAAAAGTCTCTGTACACTGACAATGTGTGTGTCTATATCATGTGTGTATTATGTAGTTTCCAACCACTGCAATTCAAAGCACTAAATTGAACCCTCCATTTTGTGACTCAGTGGGTGGCGGCAGGGAAAATCCAGGTATTCCCCAACACTAATGTTTGTGGGGAAGACACAGGCTTCACACCACTACAGCTGTGATATGCATTTCTCCTGAGATCTACACACAATGACATCACAGAATGATGCAAAGAAGGTGTTCAGCTGCACACCTTCACAGGAGCTGCATGTGTCGAGTGTACATGCACATGTGCCTGAACATCTGTGCCGCTGTGTTGCATTTGTGCATGCGTTCATATAGGGAGTCTCGTATAGGGGCTTCCTTCCAAACAGGTGGACTGCTTACCTCTAAGAATCTAATTCACAAAAACACAAATTATAATTAATATGTCATTTATACTGATTATATGTAAATACATCTGACACAAACAGATATGACTATCACTACAGCAGCAGCAAAGCCATCTGTGGTCTGCTGGATTCAAACAGCACAGCCCAAACCACAGCTGTATTCTTTAAACACCCTTTTAATGTTACTGATGTGGTAGAGCTGTGGCATAGTGGTTTGAGTTCAATTCTGTGCTATTTACAGTCCCTGCACTTCATCTCATGCATTTCCAAGCTACATCATCGCTAGTCTCTGCCTCAGATGTCACACTTACAGACAACTGTCTGAACGTATTATGGATAGGTGCACAAAATTGGAAACACTTCAGGAGTTTTGAAGTCATAATCTGATTGGTGGAATTCTACAGGATTTCCGAAAAGTGTGTGTCAGGTTCTTTCACAAACATAACGCTCATATAAAGAAAAAAATCCAGAAGCTGAACGTGGAGGAATCTAAAGGTGATGTTTGAATTTTTCTTCACAACTTCACAACATTTCTATAATGCAGAGACTCATGCGGTACATGGCCACAGCGATAATTAGTCTTTACAGCCCCAATGTCACTCGCACTGTCAAATGTACTTGCAGACTCAAACATTACAATGAGCAAGAACATTAACAATCCAGGCCCCCAACTCAAGGCTTATCAGGTGGCCTTAGAAACATGCAGGCATTCATTTACAGTACTTTTAATACAGATTAAAAGCAGATTCATTTCAGAAATGAAATCTATTCAACTGCACAGTATGTTTCTCACTTTATTCCTATGAGGGACCAGTACTTACTCTCAACGCAGACGATCTATTTAACACATTATGCCACATAGTTAGCATTTCTAAAATAAGTTTTGACAAATTATTAGCAACACCTGTTTAAAAATGTTAAATTTCATTCGAAATGCACACTTGAAGTCACACATACCAAGCGGACCAAACGTAAGGCGGTTATTTAAAACCTAAACTATGGAAACACAAATGCAGTTCTGACTCTCTGAGGCAAGCAGAAATAGAAATGTTTGTGCTAGTTAGAGAATTATCACAGCTGCACAATAGCCAAACATAACATTATGAACTTTGCGTTCATATGCGGGTCTCATACCTCACCTCCAAATTATCTGTTGTAAACAGCATTCATGATTTGAATAAATAAATAAACCAATAAATAAATATCAGCCTGGAGTCTGTCGGTGATGTTTACTTTTTTTAATATGAAACTGCTGCATTTGGTGATAATGAATATTGTACACTTGTGCAGAATTCAAAATGGAGCCACCAGTAGCCTGGGATGAAATTTGAATAGTCCCTTTGCAAACATAATTTTACCCACAAATGGCCAAGCTCTTTATCAGCTCAAAAGTGCTGAAGTATGAGTTGCCAAACGTCTTTTAGTTACAAACCACAACGGTTCAGTGAACGTCGAATAGCCAGTTGTGAGCTTGTGGAAAATTTATACAAAGTTTGGAGGGCTCTGCTGAACACTTTGGAGTCTAAGCACTTCCAGTAGATATTTTTTGATAATCATATTTGCATTCACGGACTACGTCCAGGGATCTCCAGTAAGCTTTGTGAGTTTTGGTACACAGAAGCCTTGAATTCTCCATATCCTCCACTTTCTGCTTCACAGATTCAGATATCTCAACCTCCTTCCAACTCAAGTCTCCTTGTCCTTCAACATTTTACCTTTCAAATAAGTTAATGTTTGTATGGATGTATGTATGAACGTATAAATAAAACTACAAAGGTCCTTTTGAAGATGCGATCAATGCTGTAACTGAGTGACCATGTTGAACTTGCAGCACAGTGGAAATTTGTATTGATTTTTCCTCGGCTTCTTCAAGATCCCAGAGCAACTTCAGGATCCTAGAAACGTCTGCCAGTTTGTACTGATATTCATAATATACAAGAGGGCTCTTCCCACTGTGGACAATATAAATGGCTTAATAACAAAAAAAATCAATAAAAGGACAGACACAAATATAGATAGTCCAGTCTGTTCTTCTGAGTCTCAGAAAAGAAATCCAATGACACAATGTCTGGTTTGAGAAGTGTAAACAATGGGCGCATCAATAATCAAATGCTTGAATTTTTACTTCCACATTATTTCTATTTAAAGCATTTCTTTCTTTATAAACAGGTTTATTCACATGCCATTTTACCATTTAAAAAAAACCCTATTATCTACCCTAGAACAAGGTTTCACAGAAATTTAAGAGAGACTAAAACACAAGGGGCAAGTTCACTCCAGCATCCTCGACAACCAAGTCAAAACTGATCCTTAACTTTGAGAATTACACAGTGTAAATTGTGCACGGCACTAAACGTATGTGTTTGCACCATCACCTGATATTATTGAAGTGAACCGGCACTAACACAACACAGATGGCATGTGCAAACAAACAACTCTAGCAGTGGCCACAATTTAATCTCCTCAGAATTTCTCTCTACCTTCCTCGCTCTCTCTCTTCTCTCTCTCTCTTTCTCCTCCTCCTCCTTAATGAGGCAACAGATTGACAGCTGGATTACTGAGCCAGTCTGTAATCCTTTAATTTCTCCATTTAAGATAATCACTCACTGAATGGAGCGATGCTTCTGCTTTCTCTGGCCATTGCCAATCAAGTCAAAAGGCAGCAAACACTGTAAGTAACCCCAAAGACGCACAAGCAACAAACTGTCAGATTTGAAAAGACTCTATGTGCCCATGTGTGCATTTGCGTGAGAGAAAAAAGTCCCTCTATGCGATTTAAATTCATAAGACGTAACCCAAATATCCTTCCCAACTCCTACTGCTTCTCTGTTCATCTGGTTGTATTTACCTCACCTCGGGAGCCCAGCATTTATATAAATAAACAGACTAAATTCATGTCCGACAGTCCCTGACCACAGCTTGTTCTCCTCCGCTCAACAGAATCTCTTTAAGACAGCCTCAGGACTTGAAGTGTAGCTGTCTACAAGCCTCAAAAAAGGCGGGAAGGAGAGAGAGAGAGAGAGAGAGAGAGAAAGAGAGAGAGCAGATGAGGATAAACCAAAGCTGCATCTTATGAATACAATTAGCATTCCTCACTTCCGTTTTCACAAGCTTCCTTGTTCATCCCCCCCAGCCACTCCCTGATCTTCCTACACCGGGAGAAATCTCTACCTCTTCTCTTTACCATTTCCTTCAATATAAACTCTGCTTAGATTGGTGCCAAATCTTCAGACTCTGTGGGCTGAATCATGTTCGCTTTCCCCTTGGCGTTTTTAGTATTTGCTCCTTAAAATAAACTCACCATGTCAAAGGAAGAAGTAATTAAAACAGAACCTAAGGGCATGGTAGGGAATTAAAAATACAGGCAGGTCAGCGTCATGGAACTTTATAATGGCCCGCTGAGACCAGTCATACATATGTATACACAAAGATACCCAGAAAGAGAGTTAGCTTATAATTCACATTACTGTACGTACTGTATAAACTCATTATATACAAATATTTGACTTAAATATAAATATTTGTGATAAAAACACGTTATGCGTTAATTTAACATACATATAAGAATATATATTTGTATAAAATTATGGTTCAATATTTACATATATACATTAAATTTAAAGCTATATTTTCAATATGCACTATACTGTCAACATGTCAATAAATAATGCAAAAAAATGAAAAAATTATCAAGACAAAAGAGGGTCCAACCTGTCACTAGCAAAGTGTACCTAATAAATTGGCCGGTGAGCATGTGACATATTTGCAGTTTTTGGATTTGCTTGTCCTTGCATATCCCACGTGTCATATTATTCACCCTGTAATATAATTAACAGAAATTTCTATAAAAATAAAGTATTCACCTAATAAATAACAGGAATAATAAATAAGCCACTGTCAATGTTTCTCTTTTCAAAGGCGGCACGCTCAAGGCCTTCCCACAGAATCAAAACCCATTTCCAGCACCTCAATTGCAGGTTAATGACCTTAAAGCACCAAAGCATCCACACCTGAATGTGTTCGGTTTGAATATAACTATAAGTGACGGGGCCAATGCAAATGAGATATGCCTTGCCGATCGAGGGCTGGCTAATAGTATACACACAGCCAGCAGTGAAAAGTCTTCCTTTAAGAAAAAAATCCAATCTGATTTATATTCAAATAGACATAGAACCATGGTTTCATAAGAAAACTTAATTAAGAACTGCTAGGTGAGTGGTGGAAAGACAGTATGAGAGAGAGAGACAGACACACAGACAGACAGAAGCAGAGAGAGAATAATGTAGCAAAAAATAGTCAAAACAGTTGATCCACACAAGCCAATGATTTTCGTTTCTCTTTAAAAGTGTAGTTCACTCATAAAAGAAAATTCTGTCATTAAATTATCCAATAAACACTCTCACTTTAAATTTTTGGTCCTTATCTTGAGTAAAAGACAAAATGTTCAATCTTAGGTGGGGTGTTTTTTTAAATACATGACGCACTATGTGCTGACTACACGCAACGGAAGAGAATGAAAATGGAAATGGAAAAGTAAATCAGGCAAATAGCAATGTACATTGGACAGAATATCACTTTCACGACTGAGAGAATGAACAGATCTTGTTTTCTTCAGGCATGTAAAGTGTTTAACATCCTAGAGCGATACAGAATAGATAAATAGGAATGTCAATTGCTGTTTATGTGCAAATCACTAAGCTGCTTATTGTAAATTCAAAAGCTGTAAGCTTTGTAAGCTGCTATTTTACAATAAATAACCATGAGATAGAGGAAAACAGGAAGAAATGAAAAATATGCTTTAGAATGTATTGACGCATTGAAAATAGAATTTTCAATGAATTCTATTTGTCAATAACAGTGACAAAAATTCAGTCAAATAGTATGGTATGGTAGCAATGTGTATGTTCTGTTTTTATAAATGAGAGACCAATAGTAAATAACTGATATTTTCACTGTTTTTGCCAAATTAAAAAAAAAATGTTTACTAAACACACTTTGACCTTCTGGCCAAGTTGTCATAGTAGAATCTCCCATTAAGCAGTCTATCAAAGCTAAATTTAAACAGGTAAACAATTATTAAAAACAAAATGTGTTTAAAATGTTTGGCCAATATTTTTTTTAACATATAAACTATGTTTCATCTAGACCAAAACTTAAAACTAGATCATATCTCATTGGTAATGTCATACAAGCGTTCCTTAAATATATAAAGTGAACAGGAGAGCTTTATTTTTTCTATATTCTGCATAAATACCACAATAACATTTAGATTTCTATAAAGTACAAAAATGTTTTGTGTTCAGGTACTTCTAAATGGTTTTATAATGGTTTATTAACAATGTGTGTCAAGTATTAAAGTGGCTTACTTTAATTAATTATTGTGTCTAGTGTAAAAAATGTAATGTTTTTACAATGTACGTTCTCAGAAAACAGAATTATTTGTTTGTGACAGTGGCTTTCCATTAATAACAGGCACAATTAACGGATATTTCACAATTCCATATGACAACAGGTCTGACTCTTAAAATTACTTAACTATTAAAAGCAACTAGAGGCATAACGTTTCTCACACAGATTAGACTATTTAATTTTGTCAAGAAATGTAAAGGTTATTGTGCAGAAAAGTTATTATGCAGAAAAATGCAGCTTCCACATTTTGTTTGTATAGGAAATTTATAGGACAGTCTTGCCCAGAACAATATGGTGGCACTGTTTGGCAGCAATGGACTAAACCAGCCAATGTGCCCTCTATGCATTTACCCATCTATAAATGTGTTTACACTGTGCTTATCAGTAACTTTCCAAATGCTAAAAAATGTGGCTTATCCAATCAGAATGCAGAGCCTGAACTAGCCGTTTTATAATAAACTCTTAACCCTGTTCTGTTTGTGACTGTGAGGACACACAAAGGGCTCATGCAGCACCGTCCTAATGAGCGCCTGTGAATGTCTGTATCCATGAGAGGCTTCGCAGCGCAGCACAAGTATGGAGAGCAATGTGTTTGCTGGATAATGAGGTAAACTTCAAGACGCGACTGGAGCGCAGAGGGAGAGCTTGGGAGTCCATGCGCCGAGCGTCTACATCTCACAGGTGGAGTCCTACTTTTTGTTTTTTGTGAAACTGTTGTAAGACGCCCGTGCTGTTGTGATTTAATGGTTGTCCTTGTGGGATAGGCGTATTTTGTAAAGTTAAAAAAATATCTGTGGCGGGGCTCACAACTGTATATTTTATCGACGACAAAACAGAATGCGCCGAATATCTAGGAAATCCAAGCAGGCACAAATCTGCCAGAGAAGTCAAATGACTCTGACTTTGCATAAGCACTAGTAATTAAGATGACAAATGGCCGCCTTTGAACCAGCGGCCAACTCCAATGGCTTCCATTTTCCACCAGAGCTGTGTCGGATATTAAAGGGTTATGCACTGAAGTTCATGTTCACTGACAGCATTCATTCAAAGCAGCATTCTGAGATAAGTGCATCAGAAATCAGATTGTTCTTCAGTGTGTACCTGTCCTCCCTACATCACCAGCTGAAGTCTTTGACTTCAAAGCGCCTGATCCTGCTCTTAGTCCAAGATGATGGTTTACACTACAATGTGCAATCAGTGGAATATCCGTTTTCATGCCTTATCTCTCCCAGTTGGAGTTCGGCTCTGAAAAGGGCCAACGCTCAAATGCTCTGTTGGGCTTCACTGACAACACGCTCTCATGCTGTTTTCTATCAGGTATATGAATCCTGTTTTTATTATGGAAATGTATATAATAGGGTTCAAAAGTCCACTTCTGAAATTGCTTCTGTTTTGCATGTTTTTATTTCATACATTTTCACTCCAGTTCATGATGATTTGAGTGAAAAGTTAGGGAGTGTTTGCTATGTCTGTCTTCTCTTTTGATGACAGCATGTACTTGCACTGTCATGAACTCTACAAGTGTGTGCAAACCTGATGATTCATGTTATCTCAGCATGATGTTCCAAAGAGCATCTTGCGTACTTCAACGGAAGCAAGAAAACATAACATGGTGACTGATAAACATTTCATTTGACGTCATAACATTTCTTTGTATTTCCAAAACGACTACACACACCTCCAGATTTAAATTCCATTTTAATCTACCGATTTTCTTATTCCTCCTGTCCCCAATCTACATCTGATAAATCATTTGGTATTCCTGCGTGTCAACATATATGTCAAATATACATGTCACTGCAGCAAGTCGTGGCATTTATGCATAGGTTTATACACCAATAAACGTTTGCATAACACCAGAAGACATGACGTAATGCAATAAAATATAAAACTCCAATATAATATAACTTCCCCCTTGAGCGAAATCACCCCTCACAAAAACGACAACATCATCATTCTACGATACATGTGCTACGTTAAACTTGCCATTTAGAATATGGAATTCAATCAGATGAGATGCAAATATTTACCATAGCTACACTATTTACTGCAGGTATGTGGGTGCCTTTCATTTACTTCTAAGCCAGCTCTACATGTGACAACCCAGCATTTATATTTTGTCAGTATAAATGATGAATCTTTTCACATTCTGAGTGAAGATGAATCAACTCTAGTGAGGTACTGCGCCTGAAGGGACTCACATTGTCTGTTTTTACTGTGTAAAGATATTAAAAATGTTGGATAGCTGAAATATTACTACTTTAATCGACTTCGTTCAAGGACCACGATTTTAATGGGCTCGTTATTCTTAGACTTACGATAAAAGTGATCGTGAGACTTAAAAGATGATGGGCATAAATGATTGTTGTAATATCCAAACTTCGCCATAATTAAAAGTCTCGCAAATACCTTTATACAGGAGTGGAAAATAAACACAATCTTCTCGTTTAATTAAACAGAATCAGCAAATTTCATCGCGAGCAGCCTTGAGACCCGCAGACAGCTGGCAGATCTCCTGACCACCCTGGTCATGAAAGAGTAGTCATATCTGATTCAGTTTGGATGGGCAAGCTTTAGAGACCAATGCTAAGCAGTACCTAGAGAAATGAGATGAATCACTCACTTTCACCCCAATGCACCACGGCCATATTAAACAGTTATGGAGACAACCCAAGTGGAACTTTAAACTCTCAATTTCTCTTGCAGAGTAAAACTCTCCGGCCGCACTGCACTCCAGAGAATTCCCAGCTTCCTGTCCAAAGCGGTATTAACATTCTTGAGGCGTCAAAGCGATGTTTACAATTACAGGATGTCGGTTAAATTGACACTAGGCTTTCTCAACTTGACTGTAGCGCCTGAGCGCACTGGCTCACCCATTACTCTCCCCTCTATGACGGTTCTGGGTTATGGGAGACTGTTATCATTAACATCCCTGAGAGGCGACCCCACTCCCCGATTACTACGGTTTCCCTGAACACATCACCCTTCCTCCAGGCTAGTGACTGTACATTAATCACTCTCTATAAGGGCTTATACTGCAGCCTAGCGATACACACCCAAGTGCCAAGTTGTGCTGGGGTAAGCATGTTTTTAAAATGAAGAGTGCACTATTGGATATTGAAGTAAAGGTGGCTGGCTGGGGTGGATTGGATATTGTGGGTAAGGCTCGGGAGTCAATCTGAGCAAAACGCTCATATCTAAATCCGCGGGCAAACAAAATGATTGACTCACGCGTGAGCACTCGGCCACGCAGGCAAACACATACTGTACTGACTTTCTGTGCAACAAGCGCATCTGTCATGTCAACACCTCACAATGTAGCTTCAACACATCCGCAGGCTGAAATCAAAGCAAACAATCCACACAAGAGTGATAAAAAAGGAAGAGCCTATATTCTTGTTCTTAAATGTTTCTTTAAAAAAAATAACATTTAAAATGACACAGAAACAAAATTAATAGTTTTCCTAAAACCGGTTGCCAGTTGTGTCCAATCCATAAGCAATTTCTAAAGTGAAGGAGAAGTTTGATTTTTGACAAGTAATGCCAGATCAGTGAAAAAGTTCCAACTTCCTTCAAGACAAACACAAAGCCATAGAGGCAAAGCGACATCTGCATTCAGAGTCTTCAACATAACTGCATTCATGTGAATGAAAGCATTGATTACACTGATAACAGCTATACTCAATCAAAGTTTGAATGCGCTGGAAATAAACAGGTAATTGATCGAATCAATGTGGCATTTTTCTTGTATGATTTGTTTCTGCAAGTCCAATCTTTTCCCCAGACATCTTTTCTCCCACCATAACAGCAAAACAAATTCCACAGATAAAGCGTATCCCTGCATAACACGCACACGCGCGCACAACGGCAATGAAAAGCGACAGAATAAAAGGATGGCTGAAATCTCGCTGAAAAGAAATGGGAAAGAATAGAGGAACTGTATTACACCCAGGACAGAGGGGAGGGAAAAAAAATGGAAAAATCTTTTTCAAAGAGGCAAAACACTCAGCAGGAGTCATGCTGAAGATTTAAATAAAGCATCTGCAGCCACTGAACTAGCCAACACATTTAGACGATATATTTATTTTATTTATGTTTTTAATAAACCAGTCAAGGGATAGACAAACAGCATATGAATAATATGCATATTGATTGTGATCAGAACGAGATGCCGGCTTTGTGCATTTCATTAGTGCAGCCGTGTGCCAACTGTAGCTCTCTGTGCAGTGGTTTGGATCATGCACACGCTTGTGACACCTACCTAGAAGACAGGAAGCTTTTCGCAAGCATTGTTTTCAGCACAGCGAGGATACATTTCTTTAAAATTTATCACCTGGTGTTTCAGAGAGCTTGGAGATTGCATTCGAGAAGAATTATGCTTTATATGAGTTATATAATTTAGTTACTGGTCACACGTGTTCTATCAGCGTTTAACGCTCCGACATATCTGCATCTCTGCTCTCCCTTCCTAAAACGTTCGTTTGCGCTTGTTATTCTGCACTGTTCTTTTTTTGCATCCACCATGTTTTGCAGGTAACCGGCTGAAACTGGTTTACCTCAAATTAATGCTGTTAACACTTTTCTGAGAACTCACGCTGTATATAGCAAAGACGCCATGCATGCCAATAATTCTTACAAGATTTACACAGTTTAAACACAAAACAGGTACATTTGACATCAGCTCAAAAATGGTAAACCAGATTAGCGGTTGGTCCTTTCGTCTCCTAATTATTCTGTTTTCGTACAACGCAATTATTTTCAACAATGTTATATACAGTATAGTCTTACACACAGAATTAAAGAAAGAGCCAAAAAGTGATGTACAAATATTTACATAAACCTGTTACAAAAGCATCTCTGAGGATCACCACACACACACACACACACACGCTATAAATGCAGCTGAATCTTGCAATGCACTGCAAGCTCTTACCTTTGTGAATGTTCTGGCCTTGCAGCACACCGCTGGGGACAAACACAGTGTAGAAGCTCTGGGAGAAACCTGGTCGGCATGGAGCGATGGTCTGAGCATTTCCGTGACTCCCCTGAGAAAAACAGACATTATTGGCTATGAAGACACAGGAGAGGGGAAGTGGTTAGGCAAATTGATTTGTGACCACAGGGTTGTGGTTCTTATTCAAGGTTATCGAAACCGATATAAATACCTTATGGAGGCAAACTCTAAGAGCAGACATGCAGATATTTAACCAGTAAATAACAGCTCAGTAGGCCACAGGAGCGTTTGAATAAGAAGCGCTATTCTTCTCTGCAAATATGTAAAACTGTAATTCTATATCTGAAGCAGAAAATGTGATTTAATTCTCATTTAGTGGTCTGCATTCTTAGGTTATAATGGTGGACATAAAAATTCACATAAGTGAAAAAAATTTAAGAGCTTTTCTAAAAATTTAATAAGAGCTAAACGAGCCTTTTTGATGATTAAAATAAATCAAGGCAGAAACGGGGATAAGAAAGACAGGAAGTGCACAGGCAAGATGGGTGTGCTGGAGTTCTGCCATGCAAATCAGTGGAGAAATTGTGCCCATTACTGTGGCATCTATTTTAGGATAGTGACCTAGTGTGTGTGTGTGTGTGTGTATGCATCAATGGAGAGTGCTCACCATAGAGATTTAGCATAATTAGATGGTGGGTCATATTCAGGTTAGCCCAGGCTCACTGTGGTGGGTTTTCTAAAATGATTCAGGGTTCAAGCTCAGGCCTCGTAGTTTTTAAACTGAAAGTGAGGTTGCCTTAAGGGGTCTCTCTCTCCCTCTCTCAATCACACACACACATGCCATCTCTCTCTTTCTTCCTCTTTCTATGTTTTTTTCTATTCTCACCCCCTTCTTTTGGCACTGAAGCAAAGACAACTATGAACTTGAAAAATCAAGACAACAAAAGAACTGCCACACTGCGCTCTTTCATATATGCACAGAGGAACAGTCTGTCAAAGCATCCTCTACAGATCACATTAGTCAGAGAGCTGTGATATGGTTACTTTCTGAAGCTTCGCTGCCTCTGCCCACCATGTGAATACGGCTCCATTGCTACGTTTTATCCCCAGCTGGATACGGATTTTATTCCGAATGAGTCATCAAACAAAATGTCAATATCTGCCACATCCAACAACAATGTGTGATGAGTCTCATTTCTTGAACTTATATTTACTCAGCACCCCAACACCATGAGATTTCATTTCCTTGAATGTATATTTAGGCATGTGTGCACTTGTAGCGTTTCAAAAATGTGAAGTGTATTATAGTTACACCATTTAACTCATTCCATACAACACACTATAGTTCTCCACTAGCCTGATATTATATAGGCTGCATCCTTCAGGTGGTTTTATTAACAATAGGATAATGAATATTCTATGACATTAGCAGTAATAATAATCTAATGCATGTAAAGAATGGGATTTTTCTTCAGTAAGGACCGAGTGGCAGCATTACGCGCCTACTCGCAGACGTACCACAGGCATCGCCGCATCCACTGCAATGTGTGTTAAAAGTGCAGCTGCAAGCGGGCAGCACGGCACTGCAGCTTCCTGATAGACGAGCACTGTTTCAGATCAACTGATGCACTTAACTGCTTTATCGTCACAGAAACGAAAACAAAATGACAGAAGTTACAGAAGTGCCACGAAAGCATTTTCTCATTTCCCAAAAGACAAAGTAAACGCTCGATGCACCACTAGCTTCTTTAAAAGTATCGCCTGAAACGCGCAGTAAAAGTGGATCATTGTAACAGCACCGCGGCACCGTCTCACTGCGCGTTTCTCATTTCAAGCAGCAACGCTTGTGAAATGTTTGCAAATAAAATATTTAGTCTTACCAAAGATGTGCCCACAACTAAGGCACACGCCACAATGATCGCGAAGCCCGTTTTCATTTTGGCCATCACGGAGCAGATGAGACAGATGTTACTGCTATTCACAATTTTTCCGATAATTCCCGTGTGATGTGCTGTCGGTAGCAGGGTTGCGCGAGCAACGCGGAGCGACGGGAGAGAATATTGTCCCGGTTGGTCTTGCGCCCTACTGCAGGTGGATAGGCGCTGTTCAGCTCAGCACCACGGCTCCGCTGGCGGCGTCACAACCGTTACAACTCCTCCTACCGCAGCGTACTACTTAAAGACACACAGAGAGTCGCACTACAGCTTGATCGCTGTAACCAGGCGCTATTATGTGCACCAGACGGAATTATGTCTATTGTGTGTGGCTGCTTTGTGCTTAAACTGCATGCAATGGAAACTTGGTAACACTTTAAAATAAGCTTCTATTTGTTAACGTTACCTAATTGCATTAGATACATAAGACACACATGCATGATTAACCTTAATTGATGTTAATGTAAATATTTACTAATACTTTATTTTTAACAAAGGTTGTATTTGGTTAACATCAGTTAATGCACAGGAACCAAAATAAACAAACAATGGAAATTGAAATTATTAATAGATTAATGAACGCGGATAAAACGTTCATTCTTAGCTGATGTTGGGTAAACAATGTTAATGAATACAACCTTACTGTAAAGTTTTACCTGGGATTTATTAAGTAGTAATATTTATCACTGGTAATACCTTCAGTCTCTCTCTCTCTCTTTCTGTGTGTGTTTGTGTATAAACACACACTATATATATTCAATTTTCAATTTAAATTTATTTGTAGCGGCAACCTTAACAATAAATCTTGCTTATAGAAGATTTACAAAGAATATTGTCTTACAATCGCCAATAAACAAGACAGAGGGGCCTGTGAGACAAAAATATTAGAAAGATACAAACAAAACAAATCTAAACAATTCTGGAAAGCATGTATATAGCAAGATAGGAAAGATAAACACTAAGACATAAATATGAACACATAAATGAAACTGTTGGGTAAACTTTAACAATTTTTTTTTTCAAAAATACTGCAGCAATACAAAAAACTACGGTAAATATGGTATTTTAGCAGCAGCTGTCTTTGCCAAGTAACGTTTGTTATGGCGCTTCCGGCCTAATATTCAATCTCTAGACTCAAGCAGTTGTTTCCATGTCTGAGTAGGGTACGCTGCCTTTAGGCAAAAAATGTCTGTCTTAAAGGCTTCATATAACCAAGTGCATACTAGACGGAAATGCGGAAAGTTATTTCACACTCCACTTGTTTCTCTCTCTTTTGATCATCGCTGAGTCGGCTGTGTTACCCGCTGTGATCCAATGTAAAAGACCTGCACTCCATCTGACGTAACTGTTTTAAGACAGCGAGAAACAAATATAGTTCTGCAAGTAATTCATAATTTACTTCCGCAGCGACAGTCTTTTCGCCCTGAAATGAAAGTAATCAAAAGGCCGTCGACCACATTTTAATGACGCTGACATTTTCCTGCTCATCTGAGTTGGTAGCCCGATTTCCATATCAGAAGGACGACGCCGGTCTGATCCAATCAAAAGAAACATGAGAGAAATGTGAACGTGCTCTTTTATGCCAATTAGAACAGACCAATTCATTTACCTGACTTTTCGACATTCCTCTGTGCATACTAAATGGACAGCTGGTTAAAAGGCTGCTTTGGTATAACTTTATTACTCGCTTAAAATGGAATTAAGCCAAGAGGTTTAACAGATAGCGAATACTATTCCAGCAAATGTGAGTTCTTGTTTCAAGTTCCTAGACATTCCACATCCATCACTCTCTCCGATTATAGACACATCTTCACTTGAAGAAATAGAACCACTGTGGATTCATCATTTAGAGTTTAAAGTGAGGAACCACAGTTCAGACTCACTTTGTCAGAACCAGAAGTTTTAAATTTCTGAACCGCAGGAGCAGCCTCGCCCGCTTGTGAATTTTGATTCTGAAAGGTCAGATATTCAGGAAATATTTTCCGTTCTCTCACATTTTTATTGTTGTGTTAAACATCAGTCTGAGATCATGTGGTGAATAATTGTGAGTTCGGTGGATTGTAGAGCTTTAACAGGTTTTTTTAAAGGTGTGTAAATTATTCTACTTGAGCACTGAACATTTGCCTAATAAAAACACCATCTGGGCACTTGAAGTGAATCGGTTTAAGGCCGTGTTAAATTATTAAGCAAATCTCATGAAATAGTTCCCACTTAACGTTTTTCTACAGAAGACAAGAGTTACGGGACCATGCTGTAGATTTCTTTGAGTTCTCTGTCAGAGTTCAAGAGCCAGACAGCAGTTGTTTTATTTAAATGACTTTTCTCAGGTTACATTGACGTATTTAAAGCGGTTTGACACTAAGCTTGCTCACAAGTCTCTTCCTCATCTGTTTGGTGGTGGCTCTGTTTTCCCTTGTTTGACAGATAAAGAGGCAGATCAGACATTAATACCCATATTTAGCCTTCTGCAGGCTGGCTTTATCCAGCCAAGCATAGTCTACTTTTAGTCCCTGCATTCCAATAATGTGATCAACATTATACAACCAACAAGAAGTGTACCATAAATTGAATGCTGTTTTCATTGCAACCAAACTGACACAGGCATCTCATCTCCGGCTGGCCAGTGAATCAGTTATTTTTATAAATAATCCATTATTACATTTAATAATTCATGGCTGTAAAAGTTGTTGATGTCATCAGGCCTAATGGTTTGAGACACCTGTATCACTCAAGCTACTTGAAAGAGTCCAGTACAGATTGTACAAGCACTTAAATAAGTGTTCCAAATGCTTCACACTGCAATTTGCGGTTAAGGCTAATTTTACGGTAAGTGTGCACAGCAGCACCGTTCTTCTGTGATAATAACGTTGGTGTTTCCTAGTTCTATGAATAACATTGACAGCGGCTCAAAAACACAAGTAAAAAGGAAGAGCTTTAATCTAATTCGGTTTAATGCAGTGGAAAAATTCACAGCGTCAATCAGAAAAGTTGTTTACTGCACCTCTGTACTGGTAGAAGCATAAACAAGCCAAAGAAGAACACAAACTGATAAAAACTAAAAAGTTTCATCATTCTTTTAAAGGCAAAAACAACCACTTAGCGATGAAAATAGCATGCGCACACCTATTACTGCAACAGGAAACAGCATTATATGTGTAATGAAATAGAATGGAAGCAAATTCAGTGCATCATCTGAAACCTCTGACGCTGTCAAAGTGACTGTTCCAAAACAGCAAACCTCTTCCAAAACATTAAGACACTGTGGAGGCAAATCCATATCTACATGCATGGCACACAAGGGATGGAGATAGGAAAATCCTGAATGTATAAGCAATTTCATCCATGGATGAAACTTGGGGACCTCTTGACTCCTGGTGCTGAGTTACGGATAAATATTTGTGTGTGCGTACCACACAATCCACACAAATAGCACAGCTGGAATGTAGCAATATTGCTATGTAACAACGTTAGCTTTTTGTGTAGATCGAATCACAAAGGAAGGGAAAGTAAATAACCGCCGCGCAAAACAGCTCTTTTTGCTGCGGCCGCGGCTACAGACAAAAGTTGTCATCCGAGTAAATGCATTTCATATCACAGGAGACAAATGGTAGCAATGTGCTGTCTGTGTTTCGTCGAATGACCTTTTGGCTGCAGTTTCCAAACACAATGATTGCTTGATGGGCATGCAGAGGAAGTGACATTGACAAACGACGGCAGATGTCATTTGTATTTTCGTTCGAACCGTAACCCCGGAATACACTTTGCTTAATTAACCTCGCGGTAGCTGTTCCTCTTGGAGGGGTTCCTATTCACATCTTACCTTAGGGAAGAGGTGCAATCTGCTCCTGCAGAGCTTGCATTTCACACACAATTTACAACAACGTAGACGTTGCATTCCAAAGCACCCCGATGAAACATAATGTTTTCTATCAGTCAAAGGGGTCATTAAATTAATGTAGCTGTTTGGCTATAAAAAATGCAATCTTTGATACTGATATTATCAGACAAGGTTTGCGGAGCGTACGGGTTGCGTAACAATACGCCTCAGGAATAATGCAAAAAATTTCCTTATTTGTGACATTCATCCACATGTTTGGAATGTGTTAGTTTACCTTCTGAATCTGGAACACAACCCTCATTATAGCCCTGTATCACTATGCTGATGAGTTAACATTCCATGCTTATTATTAAAGGTGCTGGAAGCTTTTAATGGAGTGGCGTGCAGAAAACCCTCCACCTGACACATACCACAGAAATAGGTGTCATGAAATATTACACCTGTCTCTGTGACAACCCTAGGCTCTGTAAACTGCCAAAAAAAAAGTGACCACAGGCAATGGTCAGATTTTTAGCCAATCAGAAGGCGCTGTCTGCCTGGCATCATTTTTCACAACCACAGGGGAGCCTATAAACTGTAAAACCAAATGCACCACACGGTATGTTTTTCTTTGTGTGGTAACATCATATTCAACCAGTTTTATTTAATGAATATAAACAAATCAGCACAACTACATTACACCAACGCCACAGTCTACCAGTTCAGCTACAGGTCCATCTCCGATTACAACTGACTCCAAGCAAGTACCTCTGTGCAGGGCTACGAATGTTGGGTCTAATTTAGTGCCTAAGTTTGCCAGTAATTTTAGAGCATTTAAAACCAGTTTTCCTGTGTAGGCAGCATGTTGTCTTTGGTATTCAGTTTAATACAGGTGTTATTTTCTGTTTGGTTTGTTCAATGATTCACTGATAGATCACTTCAGGCAACAAACAATACAGCTGGCCCACGACTTTAACTCACCACCAAGAGAAATAAAACTTTTTCCCACTTCACTATCATATCAGCACAATGCCTTGCCATCCCAAGCAATAATCCAAACAACAGTCTGGGCAAAAGACAGTTATTTTCCATTTTATGCTCCTACTGAAAAATGTTTTGCTCATTTTGAGTAAAATGCTAATGCAGCATTCTGAAGTAATGCATGCTAAACCATTTTTGTTCTCATTTTAGGAGGTGGCGGGGGAAAAATTAATAATATATGGCATCTCGGGAGGGGTTTCGGGGGGAGTGTTTTGCTGTTCAATAATGGCAACCTCACAAGTTCTTGTGTTTCAACAAAAATGCAATAATGTGCAAAAGTGTTATTTGAATAATGCAGAGGATGCATGCATAAATAGTGCATTAGAACTGATTTAATTATGCCACGGAGAAAGCCAAGTTTGGCATTAAACAAACAAATGCAGTACAGCTGAGTGAGTCGACCCTGGGCCAGAGTGCCTCTATTATCACTAGGGGGTTGTACTGGATCAAAAATATGTCAAGTTCAATGTCTGGCTTTATGTCTATGGAGGGATTCTAGTTAGAAAGGTATATTTCATCATGCATTATGTTACAGCAAAAAGGTATTGCAAAAAAAACACTGCAAAGCAAAGGCTGAGGGGCCTTCTGATTTGTTAACAGCACTCTGTGTACGTTACAACTTTGTCTTATTTGTATGTTCAATCACCTGCGAAATGCGAAACCTTGCCCCTGATCTATCTTTCTTCTTTACTTTGACTTCCTAACTCTTTATATGGTAAGCACATGGCCTTTTTTAAAGCAAGCTTAAGAGCTTCAGGAAAAGCACAGGGTGAGAAATGTGAACTGATTGCTGACTCCCTTTCTGGGCTGGGGAGTTTAATACCAGGACCTTAATCTGGACTGCACACCTGCACCATCAGAAAATAGGGGTTGGCAGAAACGCAGTGAAGACCCAATCTACCTGGAGCCCTTGGCTAGCATTACACTGCACCTTTGAAAGTGATATTTCGCTGTTATCGTGGAAACCTGCCCTGAGAACAAAACAGGCCTTGTTCAGAGTTTCAGAACTCTAGTTAGAGAATACTCCATCTTACTCCCCTTGAATAAATCAAAGAAACAATTGCACTACAGAAAACCTGAAATTTAAAGACCCTATGAAAGCCTTAATGAGCCCGGTTCTCTTTCCCGTGTTGACTGTCATTCGGATTCTATTATTCCATTACAGTATTACTGAAACTGGAAATATCAGCATGACACATCAAAAAGATTCTTCCTTTAAAAAAAAAAAAACAACAACAACAAATAGCTAATAGGCCCATCATAGCCATGAAACACAACTTCCTACTTTCTAGTCAGAAACAGATAGTATTAGAGGGAGGGACATTCTCATTCTAGAAAGCATCTGATTGGACAAAAACCTACTTAGTGCAAGATGAGTCATCGATGCTTTTGTCCCAATTTCTTGGAACGATTTTACACAAGCTATATATCTGAAAGTGAGATTTGTCAACTTTTTACGACTATAACGTACAATAGACAGCTTCTAAACTAACAGACACACAGTTATAAATTGCAATTTCTATTTAATCTCAGATGGCTGATTACAACGCATGTATTTGTGCTAACACTGCTGCACGGAAAGCTGCGTAAGGGCAATCGCATAATTTGAGAGACAGATAGCGAATTGCTTTCAGACACTTGACCTTTACCATCCACTCTCAAACACTACAACAACACAGTCAAATGCACACCACACATCTTTACCTATTTGCATTGCAGCTGTCCTCTATATCTCCTTCAAGGTATAGATATGATATATTGACTGGGGAGCTCAGAGGATGTGGGTCCCCTCGGCTATTCCACTATCAAAGTGCCAGCACAGCAGACAGGGGTAAAGAGGGAAAAGAAAGAGGCAGTCTATGAGAGGCTTTGGAGAGAGTAAAGCCCAGGAGGATGAGGGAAGTGCTCTGAGAATAGAGTACATAAAAATGAATGTGGGTCATTAAAACAGATCAGGGTATCTTAATGGGCAATAATTACATGCTGCTGGTGGATTTGGCTACACTGTGGCAAAACCAAGGCACAGATGAGTGACAGGAATATGTGGGTAGAGTTATTGTGGCAGGGCTGAAAACAGTAAAACAGTAAACAGTTGCTTTGTCATTAAGAGTCTAAATGAGAAGCAGTGTGTGGAAATGACGGATTCGTCAGCAGTATGAGTTGTTTACTCACAACACAGTTCCGCTTGATTGTTTTGCGACGCTCCTTCTCCATGTCCGTGAAGGAAAAAATATCCTTTCTTTTGTTTCTCACACTTTTCTGTAAAGAACAATGATTGAGATTCAGAATTAACTTTTTAAAGGGGATGCATGGACATGACTTAAACAAACAAAAAAACTTATTTGATTGGCTGATTCAAAAAACTGAAGTCACAACTGAAGTCACATTACAATCAGACAAACATATTAGCAAATTATACATGTTTGTGATACAAAACATGTTTATTACTAAATATAGATCTTTAAGAGTGTTACTGAAGTTGTTATTGCTTCTTTCATCATCTCTGGTAAATGTTTGGGTACAATTCATTTTTTTTGCCAGCTGATTTTATCTGTCCAGTGCATAATAAAATCTAGCAAAATTGCCTCAGTACGGTAATTTAAAATTTTAAGCAATTCATCTAAATCATGATATAATTATGCATGAAATGAAGTTCAGTTATATAAAAATCACAATGCTGAAATTCATTTAAAAAAAGCGCTGTACATTTACCACCATACATTCTAAACCAATATAGTATGCACTTTCATTCAAAACCCTTAAAAGTGTCTTTATTATGGAAAAAAAGATCTTAAAAAGATCTTAAAGAATCTTAAAACGTTCCCCAACTTTGCTGGTTTGGTTTAATTAATAATGGTTTAAGAACAATTTATAGTCTAACATTATACAGGCTAAAACAAACAAACAACGTTTCCATAACCAAAAGCTCCAAATGACAAATTAGGTTGTTTACCCAGAGGGGACAGTTTGGACTCACCACAGCTCTCTGGGTGTGAATCAGGGCAAACACTGAGTTCTGGCGCTTCAAACCAGAGGGTGTCCAATACGGCGTCCAGGTGAAATTTGGCCAGGGACTCCTGTTCTCCAGCAGAACCAAGTTTAGGCTCTGATGCTTTCCTAATATCTGTACCAAATCATACACTCCAGCATGGACCACATTTAGCCAAACCACTTACTGCTAGTCTTCTGTGACAGTTTGTTGATAGACCTGGATGCATCTTCATATCTCTGCACAGAAGGATAAACAGCATTATTCTGGGACCATTCCATTTCCTTCACTTTGTATGTTTATATGTCTTTACTTGTTGGATGATATTTATTCTGACAGCAAATGGAGTAAATAATATATTCGGGACTATAGGTGTTCAGTTTTGGTCAGTCAACAGTCAGCAGGTATAAAGTGGGGAGGGATGTTTGGTATTTCATTTCCAGCGACATCCTGTGAGCTCATAGGCTAACCAAAAACCACAAACAGAGCAGCCATATGCAATCATAACCTTTGTCTGTTTACTTGGAGTACATGAGTCCTGTAATACAAAAGAAAAATGTAATCAAAGTATAGTTGGAAAACATTGGGTATATATATATATATATATATACACATATATATATATAATAT
>JBAJNP010005452.1:0-29038 GCA_036877545.1 Yasuhikotakia modesta
CACACTCACACACACACTCACACACACACACACACTCACACACACACACACACACACACACTCACACACACTCACACACACTCACACACACTCACACACACACTGGTGTGTTCAGGGCTGATAAATTCTCTCCTGTTAAAGGATGATCCTAATGAAAGTGTTGCAGGTTTGTGCGACAGAGGCTGGATTCTGTGTCTCCATGGTGATATGACATGATGTTCACATGTGGGTAAAACATTTCACTGGGATGGTATTCAGTGCTGAAATTTATTGCTAAATTTAGGAATTTTGGCATCTCTCTGCCTGACACAGCAGTGATGAGATCACATTATTATCACATTATCACATTATCACATCAACTGTCTGTGTGAACGTTACGAGAAAAACATACCCATGACTCCATTAATAGCAGAAATTCCTGAAGCCTTTTCAAAATGTAAATAATTTAAAGCTTGTCTTGTTTCACATTCTCGTTCTCTTGACATGCCCCGTGATAAATTACAGAATGGATCATAACATCTTCACAAGTTGATTTTTATTGCTGAATACATTTCTGATGCTGTGGTTGTGAATCAGTTGAAGCTGGTGGAGGATCATGTAAATACTGATCTGATGCTAACAGTGTGTGTGATCAGAACGATTGTTCCACCTTTTGTCACCATCACCACTAGTCCAAATCTAATCTGTTACACTTGATTGCTATGGAAACCTACCAAAGCCGGTAATTTAAGCAAATCGGTGCCAAACAATACAGTGAGCAAATCTGTGTGTGAGCTTAAACAAAAGCTGTTCGGTTAGTTTTTACTTGCAGTGAATATTAAGCAGCTGTAGTTCACACTGTACTGTGTTATGCTTCCTGGATTATTTTTGGGAGGACAGAGTAAGGACAGAATTCCTGTAGCTGCACAAAACACGTTTGATGTGTTATTTACACGTTTGTTCATATTTACCTTTACAACGCAATGCTCTACCAACTGAGCTGCACAGGAACACTGACAGGGTTCATTACAGTGATTTGATTCTAACAAGCAGCGTCACAAAATCTCTTCAGAATAAATGTTACACTTGTTCTGCACTGAAACACAGAACATGGGATTCTGTTCTCACACACATTAATACACTGACCTGCTGCACATCATATTTATCATATATAAAATAATCTGTATGATTGTTTATTAAACTTTATTTAATGGAGATTGTTTATTGGTCACCAATTCATTTCATGAACTGGTTATTCTTACTTGATGTGACTGGAATAATCCTGACTGTGCTGAGCTGCTGTTTGTGTTAATTCACAACAACTCAACTGCAGTTAGCGTTTATGACTTGTGTATGTAGTCACTGGAATCTATCCACAGTCATCACTGTAAACCATGTGAGTGTTGTTTCTTAATTAAAGGGAACAGAAAACATACATTCTCATTTTCACTTTCATCAAAAATCAAATGTTACGGTTTTAATATTTACCTTCAGAATTTCCACACTACCCATAATGCATCAGTCGCTTTACCTTCCTGCTGTCTCAGTGGTTGGGTATCAGCTGGTAGCTGTGTGTTGTTAGCGCAGGGCTGCGGTTACTGATGAAACTATGAGCATAAACAGAGGAGGGACATTCAGAGCCGTCAGGAGGAAGTGAGGAGGATTCAGACAGAAACTATCATCCTTCACCTGAATCAGGAATTATGTCCAAACACAGATTGCATGTTTGAGAGTCACACAGGGTTATAATAATCATCAACAACAAAACAATACAAATGTTTATGCAGCCAAAATTGTTAGCTGGGTATTTCTAAAGCATCGGTCTTCTGTGACGGCATTTGAAGTTGCTTCTGATGGGCCTAAATGTTTTGTATTAAATGTTTAGCTTAAAAGTCACATTTTGTTTCACAGAAATGTATTCCAACTTAATTTCCATTGGACCTTTGTTCAAATCCATGCATCCTTGCATGGGTGCTGATAGCTGCATTATCTGCTGAGCATGACGGTGCTCTCTGTGGTGCAGAGCCTGTCGCAGCGATGCAAGCGGATGAGACGCGTCCGGCTGTCTGCTGGGGAGTAATTCTGCATTGTTGTTGGCTTGGCCTACATGCTCAGCCAAGCATATTCTCTTACTGCATGTGCAGCTTCACACACGCATCTCTCATGCATCATCTCTTTCTGACTCTCTTCACTCCTGTTTTAATCAACGGCTCACGATGCTGCCAGGAAACTTTATAATGTTGATCGCAGTGACTAATGCCACAATGCTGCTGCATAATTTAAGCCTATTTAAAAATAAATGCCAGTGTTGCAATTTGCATGAGTGTTAAGTAAACTAAAAACATTTTTAAGATGAACACTGGTGAAATTTTTAGTCTATCAAAAAATCACCTTTCCCCACATTAATGTTTTTAAAACTGGACGCCTGAGTAAAAACTCCTTTAGAACGTGCCCAAAGATGTGACAAGCACTTCTTTGGCTGAATTTTACGGTAGTCTGTCACTATCTGTGCAACTCCAGGAGCACAGGCGGGTTTCATTTATTGTTTATTATGAACATATTAGGAACATCTTCACTCCAGAAGAAATCTGTCTCCTAATCCCATTTATACCTAAATATTGATCTTAACTTCAGTTTTTCTGTAACTGGTTTGAGAGGCAGAATGGATGTGAACACAACTCTGCTTCTCTTTATTTAAAGATGTTTTACTCTTAACTGGTCATTTTATAAATCAACTGTAAGACAGGATTTCAGTCTATTCTGGTATATATATGTATGTATGTATGTATGTATATATATTAGTATTTTTTAACATGTCTCTTTATTTTGCAGACTGTTATTTTGCAGTTCTGTTATGTTCTGATCTTCTCACACGTCTGTTTGAACTCTGTGTTGTTTTCCATATGACAAACTTCAAAATCCTTATTTCAAAATGTTTATTTATTTTTTGTTTATTTAATGTTTATAAATGTTTATTTATCATTCATAGGTCGCTCTGAAGGCCCCAATACTTTGTGTATATTTGTATGTTTCACTACAAATGAATGTCATTATAAAACACTTGATGATCTTTTAAAGGGCACTGAAATCAGGACCCACACATGACATCTCTGTGCCCACACATGTATCTCATCACTGGTTTCTTTGTAGCGGCAAATGAGTAAATATGCAAGACATGTTTAAAATCTGTGTTCAATAGCTTGACCTTAAAATGACTTCACTTGAATTTCAGATTTCAGGAAGAACAGTTGAATGCAAACTGCTGCACAGAGTCTAAAGGCTAAAGGCTCTGAAAGCTTGTGATTGTTTCATTCAAAAGACTTGCGGCTGATTGGCTGAAGCATCTGATTAACATCATCACAGAACTGACCAATGCACACACAGTATCTGTCATCACACAGAGACAGATGACATCACGGCTACAGGGTCTAAATCACAGTCAACAGTCTGAGACTGAGAATTATGGGATGTGATGATGCCACAGGACAACAGAGTTTCTGTTAAGTGTTGCTGGTATCAAAAGGAAATTTACAGTAGTGTACAGAAAGATCTTTTAAAAATGATGTTTGTCAGAACATTGATAGTTGATTTTACTTGGTTTTACTATGTTAAGCCACCATGATCATTGTAATGTATTTCTGTTGGCTGTAGTGTTTTAGAATTAGATTTATAAATACTTCAAAACGATTATTAATTCAGATTTAAGTGAGAACAGCAGGAACCAGCATTTATAACACAACAGATGACAGGTGAACTGGGTCACCTACTCTACTATAACACTGCCAATGGAAAACATGTTCAGCGTATACGCTTCCTTTTGAGTGAATCATTATTTTATTATTATTGACATAACATCTATTAATATGAGTTTTACAGGAAACCAAGGTGAAAGAATATAAACAGATAAACAGACGCGGCTGATCCGCTGAGAGATGACCCCTGGTGCTGCTGTTTGCTCCAGGAACTGTGAAGCCCATGGGGAGGTTGAGAGGTGGGCAAACAGGAAGTGACACGGTTGTGTTTGTAATCTGTGCTGTGTGGACTGACCCTGATTATAACAGACAGTTTGCACTTACATAAGCAACTCAGAACAGCCAGCAGGCAACATATGTGATGTGTGTGTGTTTGAATCACAGAGTGTGTGAGTATTTCTGAGCTCTGTCACGCAGGCCGAGACTAAATCCTGCGTCTTGACTCAAATGATCATACAACAAAATCAAAGTGTGTTTATGTGTAAATAAACAGTTTCATTAACATCAAGAGGCACTTAAACACACAGTTGACTCACTCATTAGAAATGACTGTAAATGCTTCCAAACAATGACACAAACTGAGGACATGCTCACTTCCTGTATCCAGACTGAACCTACAACACATGCAGCATTATTCTCCTGTAATGTTCTCCTATAATGTTTAAAAAGTTCCATTACTGAAAGAACTGTTCTGATAACTTTTTATGCATGTTGGCCAACGTTCAATGTTAGGTGGGGACGGTGGAGAGTTCAGAAGTCAGAACTGTAGTTTCTGTGTCACTGCAGCAAAGTCACACAATTTAGGAGAAATGAAACTTTAGTGCATGTGAACAGACTCTCCCTCTGAACTGTATTCAGATAAATACATGTTTCTGCTTCATGACACAACCCTCTAACTACAGCCCTGAGGTCTGTGTGTTAAAAATACCCCACGCTGACCCAGCCACCCGTCTGCCTGCAATCTGAAAACATGCAAAACACTGAAACCGTAAGAATGATAAAAGATCATAAAAGCAAAATATTCATGAAAAAAGAAAATCTGAATGTTTTGCTTTACTTCCAAATGTCTTTACTAAATCCAACAAAAAACCCAAATCGTTTCATTCACAAACATTAAAACACCATTTCTTTTTCCGTTCTTCTCATTCCTGAAACACGTTTCATACATTAATTAAGATGTAATCGTACGACAAAGACAATGACTATCAAGTGTCCATCTCTGTTGTGAACAGGGTTTATATTAAACCACAGCTACTGTGGGCAAACAAAGCGAGTTTCTGTGATAACAGCAGAAGGACACTGACGTCAGAGGGGTCATATATACGCATGCAGCTCAGATCAGAGAGCACACACACACACACACACACACACACACACACACACACACACACACACACACACACTCACACACACACACACACACACACACACACTCACACACACACACATGAGAGATGGGCTTACGGGGGCATTAGGGTCAGCAGAAAACACTGCCTGTGTTGTGTTTGGGTGACGGCATCTTTATATGAAATATTCAGCACATAGTGTGAGTCTGAAAGCATTTAACATGATAATGGCTCATACTTTGAATTAAACGTCATGTGAATAATCATGAAACATTCTTTGTGTTTATGAGAGACTTAACTTACATGTCATTGAATACAAGTAAAAGAAAGGTAAATGTTTCCTGTTTTCTCAGATATCACAAACACAATGTTACTGGGATTTATTATTTATACAGTGTGGCAGAAGAGATTTGATAGATTTACCTGTGGGTGGAATCATTATTTAATGCTGTTATTCAAATGTTTGAATTTAACTTGTAATTAAATGTATATCTTGATTTTGCATCACATACAAAATCTACATCTTAAAACCCCCAAGACTCAGTTCAGCTGTTTCCCATTATGGCGTCAGACGAGCGGTCGCAGTGGTCCGCTAGAGGGAGACACTGCAGCTTTATAAAGTCGTGTGTGTTTGGATGACAGATCTTCATGAGTTCTACCAATGTTCCTCTCATTCTAGATGCATTTCTTGCTACAGTTAAACTCCTGAATGTTCATTCACCCCGACCCTCAAAGCAGCAGTTAAGATTTCATCTGTTCTCTGTTCATTCAATTCAGAAGTAAATTTGTCCCTGCAAAGGTTTTAAAAAAGATGACGTTCAAAACCTCAAAGATGGAGCAGTTACGTTATCTTGAGGCATTCAGTAAGAGACTGAGGGACAAGAGGTTCTCACCTGAGAGAACATACAGCAACACGGAACAATGCCAAACGTTTCTTTCTCAAACCTGCCTGAAACAAAAACCTTCACTTATTCACAGTCAGTGTTACATGGAGACGTTTATTATATACACTTAATTTCTGTAATTCATCTAAATATTGTTTTTTTAACCACTGTTGTAAAAGAATAGAGTGAGATTACTAAAGGAAAACAGTGCTACTCTCAAATACAGACATCATACTAAACAACAGTGCTATTCAAATGTTATTAAATACAGTCAAACCTGCAGTCTTGTATCAAAAGATACACTTATGATTAATTGCAGCAAATATAAAAACATGCTAAAAATGCTAAAAAAAACCCCCATAATCTGCAGAAATAATTGTACATTTGTTTTCTCTACGTTACACTAAGAGCTTAAAGTTAAAATGTTATATTTACAATTTTTTTCCATTAGGGGAAAAATATACAGCTGTACATAAAATGCCACTGAAGGAAAACTGTCTGTAATCCCACACAAGATGCTGTTCTGACGGATGATTGTGTGCTTGAGAACATGTGGAGGTATAACGCGTTCAGCGGCAGGAGGGCAGCGAGACCCTCTGCTCGTCCATCCTCTTGGCCTGCGAGCGCATGATGAGGCTGAAGAAGTCTTCATCCGGGACGGTGGGTCCTCGTGTGGAGGGAGGAGGAGGAGCGCAGCGCTGATCGTCCAGACGAGACCCCTGAGATTCAAGAGCAGATAATCACAAACATTAGTGTGGGACCACAGGAGCAGCAGTGGTTCATGACTGTATACACATTTATATACGACTGAAGGCAGGGATGTCCTGCGTAAGACTGAGGGCATTTCCCTGCAGCAGTACCTGACACTTGAGCAGCATGTCAAAGAACTGCTCGTCAGGTTCTGTGGCGTCTGTGCTGGCCGTGACCTGACGGAGGACCATCTGTCTGCCGTTAGCGCTGCTGTACTCAGACAGGGTGCGCAGGCCGGGCAAACTGCCTGCTGTCCCTGCCCTCTGCTCATCCAGCCTCCTGCCCTGAGCGTTGGCCAGCAGCCTGAGAAACGGCTCCTGACCGGGGGACGCGGCAGACTCAGAGACCGCTAGAGACAGAGAAACATGATCAATCTCTACAGCACGGGTTAGATTTAAAAAAACAAATGAACTGTGATAAGAACAGTGTCTAACATTTCCTGATGGTTGTAGGTGGAGAGGTGGGTGGGCAGGAGGAGCTAGGATTGACGGACAGATGGCTCCTCCCATTCTGTATAGCACAGCGCTGGTCATCCATCCTGTTGCTCTGGAAACGACTCAGCAGGTCAAAGAAGCCTTCGTCTCCTAACATGTCTGCACTGCCATTCTAGAACACAAAATGTCAAAGGTTAAAAAACATTGAAAACAAACCTACGCAGCCACTGTGTATAAATGGGTAAATTTTGACTGTTTTGTGGTTTCAGCACTTTGTTCTGAGGAGTTTCTCGGGTGTTGCTGGTATCCTGCAGAATTTTACTGGAGCTGCTCTGTAACTTGTGTTTCTTTCCTCGGAAACGACTGACGAAGGAAAGTTTTGAGGATGATTTCATCAGTGTGGACTTGGGCTGTTTGAACAGAATGTCACTCGTCCATTTCTGAGCCTGCAGGACAGAGATGCAAACATTCTCCATCAATCTGATGATATAAGTGGGTGTGATCTGAGATTATTTGCACAGACACCCACACTGATCTTATCTGGCGTGAGTTTCAGCAGCTCCAGGTTCTCCATGCTGTGTCTTCTGCTCAGCCTTGGTCTGGCTCCTGAAAAACAAACCTCATTTCAAACTTCTACAGTACATCAGCTGCAGGGCACAGACACACTCAGTGTTACTGTAATGCGGATGAGACAGCGTACCCTGCAGGCTGTAGTCCGTGTCTCTGCCGTCAGACAGGACAGAGTTGTTTGTGCTGTAACTGATGCCGAGCATCATCTGAAGATCTGAGACGTTCATGCGAGCAGTGAGCTCACCACTGCGATCTCCAGTCTGTGTACAAGATGTTCCACAGCATAGATCAGTGCATTTGTGTGCGTGTTCAACATTATTGTGTTTGCATATCAACAGTTGAATCAAAATCAAAAACAAGAATCAAAACTGATGTATGTTGTAAACTGATGACTTGAACCAAACTGTGATTCATTTTGAACTAAATGAAAAGAATTAGTTACACAGATCTGAACACAGTTTGTATGTCACTGCACCACATAAGGAAATAAACAGTTCACATTTCCGGTTGTAATAAATGTGTGCATCTGACCTCTCGTGAGATTTCCAGGTGTTTTTCAGCGAAGTGCATGGCCTGGTCGTGATTCCCCAGTGCTGTATGTGCATTTCCCAAACTCCAGCAGGCACGACCTTCACCGATCCTGAGGAGCAGCAGGAATTAGTGTTTGGGTCAATAGTAAAATACAGTGTACATGAAGCGTTATACACACCTGTCATTGAGCTCCTGAGCGATGATGAGATGTTTCAGGTGGTAGTCGATGGCTCTCTCATAATCCTGCAGGAGTGTGTATGTGTTACCCAGACTGTAACACGCCTGAGCTTCCACAGCCAGATCCTTCAGCTGCCGGGCCAACTGCAGAGCTTTCCTGCACAACACCACCACAATCAGAACCAGAACATCCACAACACTCAACACTGCTGCTGTAATTATGTTACAGTGAGATGGTGGAACTCGCCTGTAATGCTCAGCTGCCTTCTCAAAATCACCAAGGAATATGCAGGCGTTTCCGAGGTTGCAGTAGGCTCTCCTCTCTGCAGAGCGGTCGCCAAACTCTTTAGCAATGAGCAGACGCTGGAGGACACAATCACACACATTCAAGCGTTAGGACTCTCAGGTTGCGCTGTCGTGTGACAACCACACTAAACTAATGACACTCACTTGTTCGTGAGAAGCCACCGCATCTCTGAAGTTTCCCAGCAGGTAATACGTGTTCCCCAGGTTCCCGCAGGTCCTTCCCTGGGCTGCTCTGTCTCCTAGCTCCTTGACAATGGACAGATTTGCTCTGAGAAATCCCAGAAAGAAAGGTTTGAAGACTCTGGACACACACACACGCACACACACACACTCACACTCACTCGTAGTATTCAGAGGCTTGTCTGAGGGCCGTCATGACATCGTCAGGAAAATCTCCGGGCTCCGCTCCACTCCAGCAGACGCTCTTCCCTTTGGCATGATACACATTCCCAAAATTATAAAGTGCTCGCGCTTGCCCCACCTTTTACATAAAAGATAAAACAAACAAAAATGAAAAAATGTTAACTTTCATTTGCTGCTTCAGATAAAAGCATCCATTAGAGGAACAAATGAAATGTGAAATATTCCATTATGTAAATGTCTCATCGGTGCATTAAATGTTTTACTCACCTTGTCTTCTAGTTCCCCGGCAATATCTAAATGCCTCTGGCAGCAGAGCACCGCTTCTTCAAAGCGCCCCAGAACCTTCAGCGTGTTCCCCAGGTTCCCGCTGGCTTTAGCCTCACCGAGCCGATCCCCGGTGGCCCTGAAACAACATCAGTACTGCAGCTCCCCTCTTTCAACAGATATGTCTGACAGAATCACAGTGTGGGTACCTCGTTAACGTCAGGTCGTGGTGGTGGAACTCCAGAGCTTTGTTGTAGTCGTGCAGGTGGAAGTAGGCATTGCCCAGTTGACTGTAGATGGCGCTCAGAACCTGCAGGTCTTCTGTGCCCACCTGCATCGCAGCCTCGAAGAAAGAAACCCCGGCGCTGTAATCCCCCATCTTACACAGACGCTCGCCCTCCAGAGCCAGGTCCAAACAGGACGCCTCCATCCTGCAGGGGCAGCACAAACTGTGTTTGGGTGGTGCTTTTATTTGAACCTGCGTGAACATCACTACAAATGCTCTGAGCTGGTTAGTTGTGACAGATGCCTAATCCAGCAGTTTGTTGCTTTCAACACCTAATTCTGCTGCATAAGACAGGGCTGTGTTACACAACACACACAATGATGTAGCCAAAAGAGTGAGTTAAATCTGTAAATAAAGTGTATAACCAATGTATTATAAATGATCAGATTAATTTTTGCCATGCTATTATGGCATGCTAGCATATGTTATACAGCAGCTGGATGGGTTAATACCAGGTTAGTAAACTAACTACTTTACTAAAATCAGACACGTCAAAGAGCTATAAATCTGGCACTGCATAATAAACATGGAGTACGAAACAGACGTGTTTGATTCAGTCTTTATACCATCTGCACCAGTACAAGCACAAATAAGCAGTGAATGTTAGAGGCCTCACCTGCCTCTGCGTGTCACACACTCAAAGCAAACACTGCATGTGAGAGGCATCTACAGGGCTGTGCTGTCTCCACAAAGTCCTCAGAGAGAGACGTGATCTCAAACACTCACACACCGCCAAGACAAAAGAACCTTCCAATCAAACACATTCTCCACCACGTAACAATAAAACCCCAATGGCCTAAATATATAGATTCTACAAAGCAATTTCCATCTTACAATGATGCCTCAGAGGTTGAAGGTAGCTTTGGTAAAAACTGTGGGGCTCAGCACTTGCACAGCTAATCTGATTGTGTTTCTGTCATGTGTGATTAGGAGAACACAGAGACGCTTCAGTTTCATGTCTTACAGTTCAGCTCTCTTTTCATCTGACTGATCCATAGACTGTATGATTTACAGTTATTATCACAAACAGACACGATCCAGAAAAATCTACGTGTGTAGATCATGTGTGCCAACAAACATGCCTCTGAAATGAAATCAGCAGCACACACTGAGACAGATTAGATGCAGGAAGGGAATGAAAGAATAAAAACACTCTACTGACATGATCAGTAATTCTGTATAAATAGTAATTCATTATAAATGGCTTCATTTAAACAGTTCTCCTACAGGAGCCCTGTCATAACTGCACATGCTTCACACATGCATCAAAACCCTGCTGACAGCACAAAATGTGGTTTAACTGTTTCAGTACTTTTGACTGAACAAAGTAACCCGTCACTATTGTCTCTGCTTGCACTGAAAATCATACAGACAGCAACATGTTTGACAAACCAGTATGATTTACCTGATTAAAACACAAACATCCTCTGCCTGAGCACCTGACTGCCATTAAAACAGCCCCAGCGCACAGACTGACACCAGCTCAATCATCAATGATTCAAACATGATTAAATATGGAGGAAACTGCCATAAGCGTGTCTGTCTGCTGTTTCTCTCATACACACACAGGTGAGTAAACACATCAGTCAACAGCTCCAGTTAGCTGCTGTTTCTACAAGGTCCAGTCTGATGTGCTGAACCACTCAGTACAGTCTTACAGAGGCAGAAAAATGACTAAATGTAGACAATAAAAGTGATAAGTAATAAGCAATAATACAAATGATTACTTTGTAAGTATGATCATTTCAGTTTTGGTCTCTAGAGACAAGCATCTGTCGTTTTAAACTGATTGTGATGAAGTCAAGCCATGCTTGTTTGTCCTTTTAAAAGTAAAAAAGAAGAAAAGTTGAATTAAAAGTCATTTCCTACCTGTAGTGGACCCGAAAGGTTCGGTTCTCAATGGACATGCTAAGCGCCGCACTGCTCGCAGCCACTGAAGAGCATTATCAAGTGCTGATCCAAATGAAGTCCAAGAACCAGTCCATTGGAAAAACAAGTGATGCAGGAAAGTGTTAAAAATGTCTCCTCAGCTAAAGCACTTCTGAGGGCTCATGGGTTCTGTGGTGCCAGAGTCCAGCGAGTGCAGGTGCTTTATCCACACTAATGCTCCACAGCAGTGGCTTTGGGAAGTGTGTGTGTGTGTGTGTGTTGTGTCTTCCGGAGCTCTCTGTGAAGAGAATACAAGATGCCGAGTGTGAGGCCTCATTCTGAGTGTAATGTCATGGCAACACCCAATAAGCAGCAGACACATGCGAGGGGCAGATATCAGGGTGAGTGTCAGCTTTGTGCCTTTGAAAGGGGGCCACAGGAATGATACGGAGACAGAGTGACTGAAAAAACTCATTCCAGACTGATCCGAACTCGTTCCCAAACAGTGTCTCATAACAACCCTAACAATGACTGCCATCACTTTCCAATGTATTACAACTGCTGTTCCATTTGAAAAGCTGCTTTCAGACTGATCCTGGAATAAGATAATCAGCTTAAGGGAAACAGGGAGACATGGTCCCAAAACCTTTACTATAGAGACACATCACTTACTGAAATAAACCACTGTTAGGTTATTTTGGAAATAATTTACCTATATTAATCAGGTACAAAATAATGCCTGTGAGTGGCTGGCTTTGTTTGTATTAAAGGGACAGTTTGACAAATTCTGTCATTATATACCCTCGTGTTATTCCAAACTATATGACTTTATCCTTCTACACAAGAAGATATTTTGAAATACTGTACATTGGTAACCAAACAGTGACATCCGCTGTATGGACACAAAACTACTGAGAAAAACAATCATCATATAGGTTTCAATGGACTTAAGGGTAAATGATAATTGCTTTTGGGTAAAGTATCATTTAACCTGCATTATTTACAACCTTTTAGTAACATGACAGACCTCAGAAAACCAGGAGGGTCAACAAGATTTAAATCTAGTCGGGAAATGTGATCTCTGGAATAAAAGATGGAAACAGCTCTCAAACTTTCTAGAAAAGGATGAATAAACTGTAGGAGGAAACAGATAACCTGCCTGCTGAAACATGTACAGCACAAAACAAACAGAGCAGCTTACTAAACTGGTTTGTCATCATGCTAACAGAGCACTGCTGTGTTTCTCAACACAGGTTCACCCGACAAGACACGACACGACTAGAGGTTAACCCGACAGAGACACGCAGGACGTGACGTCACAACGCGACTGTCCCGACAGCTGACACTCACGACCACCTTTACTGACCCCCGACGGACAAAATTCAGCCGAAACACACGAAAAACTAAAACCAATGTAAAAATATCAGAACGGGGTTTTCATTACAAAGCTCATACAGCAGAGAATCAGAGAGGTTTCATGAGGAGGGTACAGACGGACAGATGGAGGAAACGTGCCGATAAAGCGAAGCAAGAGATGCAGAAATAAAACATGAATTAAAACATTTTATAACGTTATGGCGGGTGTCAGCAGCTAAACATTCATATAACTCAAACACAACAACCTGACACGTGTGTCTGAGTCCGGGACAAACCTGCGCAAATGAATGCAGAAAAACAAACATCGTAATTCATGACGACTGATAAACAATCACAAGAGATCATTTAACGTAGCATTTCATTCATTTAACTTAGTATTTAACCGCAGGTTCAACCCCGGACCCGCCTCTCAGCTCAGCACAAAGCCCGTCGTGTTTTCATAAACCATGTTAATGGCGGTGTATTAGGTTAGGTAAGTTAGAGGTAAGTAAGAGGTAAGTTAGAGGTAAGTAAGAGGTAAGTAAGAGGTAAGTTAGAGGTAAGTAAGAGGTAAGTTAGATTAGTGGTGTTAGTCGTTTATTCTGTGATCAGCTGCTTAGCGCGGACAGCCGTCAGTCTCTCAACGGCCGTTACGGACCTTCACTCACTCCGGCCGCCCCGTTTCCTCACCGCAGTTCCCTCGAATGATTATAACCAGCTGGAGGACTAATACCGTAAAACTACTGTTAATAATAATAATAATAATAACATGAGGAGATAAGTTAAAACAATGACGGAAAACTCCTCGCGACGGCGCGTCGAAAACTTCTGTAACGCTAACCGGAGAGAGCGCGGAATGGGGCGGAGCTTAGACTCAACTGACCAATCAGAGCGGAGAATTCAAAGCTTGCCACACCCCTTATGAAAGACCAATTAGATTTGAACGTTATAACGCAGACAAACAGTCGTTTCCTTCGTTGAGTTTCACGTCAGTGTTTTTACTTTGGCGTAAATTATTGTTTGGTAAAGCGGCAAGGAAAACTGTAATAAAATAAGCGTTTAAAATAAGCGTCTGTCGCAGAAGTTTGTAACGCGGACAGTTTGAAGCCAGTTTGATTGACACACGGCGTTCCCGTTACCATAGCGATCAGCTGTTCGCCCCCGCGCGTGGCACCTGCCCGGCGCTTCAGCCGCGGCATGAATTATTAAAACTGCTCAAGATGATCCCGCGACACACCTGAGGAGCAAGAAGCTTTCATGCACAGTTCAGCCTGTCGTGTCGTCGATGAAGACAGAAGCTCTGCCGCAGATGCCGCACGACTCGCGTCAAACCCCAGATACACAGCGCGAGCGTCAAAGAGGCGTCGAGCGTCAAACGCGCGCGAACGTCATTGCGACTGACGTAACTTTGAAGTGTGTTTTATGTACTAAAACATTGTTTCTTTCCTAAAGGAGAACTGTAATTATTACTGAATAAATGTCAGATACTTTACTGCGGAGCCCGGGCTCACCGAACGGCTCTGACGGGATGCTGGAGGGTGAGGAAGACTCTGACCGCGGACCTTCATCCGTGCTGTGGGAAAGACGCATCGAGCAGAGCATACTTGTGAAGATTACTGATGACGACAGCCTGCACTTCAGTGACGTGCAAGACGCCTTCACTGTCCATCTCTCACAGAGCCCAAAATTCACTGGTAACATTCAATACATCAGTTTTATTTGATTCCTGTATATATTATTGGGCTTGTATAATATCCATCCTGTTCTTTAGACGTCTTACAGGTTTCAAGATAACTTCTGCTTTAGGTTTTGACACTTTTTGGTTACAAAAACGTGCCTATAGCTTAAAAAATGTATTATTAAAGTTTTAAAATAACCAGTTGATTTGCACATTGAACAAGCTGCTCATGGTCACGTTGTCATACAGATAATGATGAGCAGTCATGTGAGACGGATGAGAGCCCCGCCGTCAGCAGTGAGAGTGGAGAAGATGTTAACACCAGAAACAGGTCCAACAAGGCCCGAATGCAGCAACTCAGAACTGCAAGAAAGCCAGTTTTTGAAGTACATGAGGATGATGCTGTCAACACCAGTGATGAAGAACACGAGGAGCTCCCCTATGATGGTGCAGACACCTGCCACAAAACAAGCCATGATGTTCCTGAGACCAGCTCAGAATCATCCAGTCCATGTGAGGTGGGTGCCATGATACCCGGTCAAGAAACTCATCAATCTAATCTCACTTCCAATCACAATGCAACAAAAGTTACGGCTCCTCCTTTAGCCAAACGCTTCCAAGCTGCGAGCCACATCACTGACTTCCTGCTCAGACACTTCTCACAGGAGGAGCTGCTTAACTCAAGCAGGATAATTGAAGCAGAAACCCTACCAGAAATCTCTCTGATGGACAGCATTGATGAAACCGTGCTGAGTCGACTTTCCTGTGCTCCACACATCTGCTCAGAAGACAGGGAAAAGATTCACAACAAAATGGAGGAAACGGCTGAAGGTCATGCATTTTCTGAAGTTACAGTTTCAGAAAGAGATGCGCAAGAAGCAGCAAGCAACAGTAGAAACATTTCAAATGAGGTGAGCTCATGTAATGAGCATGCAGAGACATGTGACAATGATGGATGCAGTGAAGAGCCATGCACTGGAGATACAGGAGATGATAATGAGTGTCTCAAGGAGAGCAGTGCAGGATATTTAGATGTGTCTACAGCAGATGCACAGATGCCCAAGGTCTCCTTCAGCCGCACCAGGTCCTTCAGTGAGATCAGATATGGACAGGGGCAGGTTCATTACCCCCTACCTGACTTCTCTAAAGTGGCACCTAAAGTCAGAATACCCAGAGGAACCGTTAAACCCATCAGCCAATCACCAGCTATGACCCGAGCTCAGTCTTCCCCGGGAATTCTGGGTAAAAACAGCTCCTCTTGTAAAGCCACAGTTGATGTGATCAGCAGGGTTTTAGAAGACTCCATCATGGCGCCGGACAGGTTGACATTTTCAGATAATGAAGAATTTGCACATCAGTTACAGGTACGTTTAAATTTGTTACACACTCATAAATTGCAGGTATTTTTTAAGGGGCAGCACAGGTGATGGTGTTTTGATTAGGATGAACACATTTATTTAAGTTCTACTATTCGGTGACTCTTTGGTTCATTTCCAGGCTGAGTATGACAGGTTACTCGCCAAATACACTGAGCCTGAGAACCTCATTGGTCAGGTGAGGGTTTATTTCATCCAAGTAGGCATATTTCTTCTAAAGCGTGAATGCGTTTGTGCTTTAACTCTTTAAATTGACAGTCCAGTTTGAGTTGTTGAGTGTTTTGTTATTTCATCCACACAGCAGATTTATGCTGCCAGTGAACCTTCTGTGTCTGTCAGCTGGAAGGAGACAGTGAGCAGCAGTGAAAACACCAGACCAACAGCAGAAACTGCTGCAGGCAAGAGGCCATTTTGTTTCCTTCATTTTGAAAGTGGGCAGCAGGAAACCTGAGCTGATTTCTTCAGCTGTTTCACTGTCAGGTGATCTCAGCCCTGTCACGTGTCTAAACTAAATTATACAGCAAACACTTCAAACATACATTCAGCTTAAAGTCAGAGGCAGTGAAGAGCTGAAGCCGAAACAGTTTGTGTCTTTATTTAGCTTTACTTCAAAACTGAAATTAAAGTTTTAAAATTAAAACTATTTTTGTCAACTCTGATTGACACAATTTTGGTTTTAATTGCATCTTTTTTTATTGTATTAAATCATTTATGCATAAAATAAAATCACAAAAACTCCATTATGTCATTTCATTTCATGCATAATATAAAATCCCAAAACTTTAAATCAGTTAATGAGTTAAATGCTATTACAAACAATAAATCCACACGTCTAAAACAGAGCTTTTGGATGACTGTGTGTTCAGGTGTGGAGAAGCACAGTCTAGTGCAGAACACTGCCACTGTGCAGACAGAAGCACACAGACTGACAGACGGAGAGAGACTGACGTCTGACCTCAGAGACATCATCAGCTCATTTATACGGCAGGTAAAAGCAAAGACTGCAGACTGATGGATGTATTCATGTATTCATGTGTTTTATCAGCTAACAGCAGATTCCTTTCTCTTCACAGGTGGATGAATTCAGCACATGCGTCCGCATCATGTCAATGAGCGTGGAGGAGCAGCAGATGGTAAAACACACACAGCGTTTATTATGAATATATTGTGGATTTTCATAAATAAAGACCCACAGCTCAAAACATTGAGTCAGTTTCTCTCCAGCTCAGGTGCAGTTGTAGGTCTACAGACAGAGAAACTCTTTTTAACTTCTCCACAGGTGCTGAAGAGCATGATGGAGGCCCAGGACCAGCTGGAGAGAAATTACCTCACCAAGCGTGAGGAGCATCGAGCTCTGGAGATGCAGAACTATATGGGACTGGCTAGAAACACAGGAGAGTTTGACCCTGACAGGTACAGAACACAAATTAATTGATTAAGTGAAATTAATACTTAAGTAGGAATAACTGAGAACTCCACTATGTCTCCTGAGCTATAAAAGAGCAATCTCTGAGCAGCAGGGCAGAATCGATCTGTCCGGATGTGATAAACATGTCTTTTGTGTTAAAGGGAGGTGGAGGGTCAGATTTTTAAGATTGGCATGCACCTGGAGGACATAAAAGAACAGATTGACAGAAACATCTGCCATGCTTTCTGTCCTCCTCCATCATCCTCAACTCCCTCTCCTCCACCCTGTAGTACCCCTCTCTCATCAGCTCACCCATCACTGCATGAGGTAACGCACTGCATGTGCATTAGTAATGTAAACTCATAATTCTTCTCTCTTCTCACATAACTAAACTCACCACTGCACTTGAATGGTTATACTGCAAACTAAAATGAAACTCATTCATTTAATCCCTCTGCCACTTCATTTCAATTTAAGTTGGCTTAATAAAACTGTACGTTTGTATTGCCAAAGCAATGACAGCTAGGCTGTGTGCAACAATGTCTGTAATGTCATTTAGACTGTAATGGATACAAATATATAAATATGTATAAATATAGTATAAAAATAATTTAAATGAAGTGAAATAAAAGAACCATAAAGATACAGTTAACAAAAACAGAACATATCCGTCCATTCTCTCATTTCCTAACGCATCAGTTTGAGTTTTTATACTAACATTCTCTCTCTCATCATGTACTGAACACATGCTGAGTGAGCCTGTATGGATGACCTTTTCTTTTGTCATGATCTCCTGTCCAGAGTCTGAAATTATTCATGTTATTCACACACACACACACACAGTAGTAAAGCTGATATTGTTGTTGATCTCAGATCATTTTGCAGGCCTTGTTGTGCTGTGTAACATGACCTGAGTGACTGCCTGTGTGTGGTGGTTTTGAATGAACATCATGTGTCACATTGCAGGAATCGGTCCTCAGCACCACTGTGAAACAAAACATGGAGAAGAATGAAGATGAGGAGGACTTTGAAGAGCCAGATGACAATCACAGAGCTGAGAGCAGCTTACAGTACGGCCATTTCACACTTTCTGTGTTTTGATATCTCTAGACTCAGACACATGGATTATCTCACAAAACTAGAAATTCTAATGGTCAACAGTAACTGGAAACACTACAGCGCCTTGTTTTGCTTTTCTTCAGAGAAAGATCAGTGATATGGCTTGTAGGAGGAGAGAGATATTGTGAGAGTCAGTATCAGCTTACAGGACAGAGAAGAAGTAGGAATATCGGTTTCGTGATGGAAATGTTACGTACCTCCTGTTAGTTCCTCTGTATGTTCCTCTGCTCTTCGAGGTATTCCACCTTTTCCACTGAAGCAGCTGGCACTGAGGAGGACGGCCTGACAGCAGCGGGAGGAGACCTCCACTCTGAGGAGAGTTCAGGTCCACTGAAGCAACAACTGACACACCACAGGTCAGAATGTGCTGCTTTCTTACTCTGTTTTATTTTGTCATTATATCATTCAGTGATATATCAAAATATCATTGTAACAGCAGTTTGTCGCTAGATTTGCAAGGACGTTGACGTGCCTCAACCATGGCTTTTGTATAAACAAGACAAAATTATTTAATAGTTGTGGAGCCGTTGTGTGTGCTCAGAGAATCAGATTCAGTGTTTTATCTGGCATGTGATGGCAGATGTAATTGGTCAGTACTACTCTGTATGTGTATTTTAAAGTACTGTGATATTTCTGGTGTGACAACAGTACAGTTTTTACAGGGCAATAATGTTAGTGTATTGTTGCAGTGATACTGGGTAGCTACAGGAATGAAATATAAAAACAGAGCAGGATATTTTTGCTGTCATATTTATATCTTGTTTTTTAAATAATCTAAATCTGATTGTATAGACAGGAGCAGAAGATCGGAACAGATGAACACATTCATGACACAGACGGTTCTCAGACACGGACACACAATACACAGGTAACACACACGTTAACACAAACTGTACACTTTATCCCCTAATCCTAACAGTCTAACTAACAAAAATCATTTTGTAGGTTTCTTGTATGTTTTAACTTAACAATATTTTTACATATTTATATATTTAATATCTTTATACATATATAATATTTACATACTTTTTATTCTTGTAGAGTTTTGTGACTCCAGAAACTGACAGCGGCTTTGGTAGTTCTGACCTGAGCCGGCCAAACACAGGACTCTCCCATAATGCTTTTAGGCAAGTACTGACTGCTACAGACCAGTGGAGGTGGATGCTTGTTAAGGGAGTCAGAGATATCAGTTATCAGTGACAAACAATATTACTACTAAAGACTGTAAATACAGTGCAGCACTTACAAAGGCCAGTAACATTTTTATAATGTCCTCTTTAGTTCGGCTCTCTCTAATGATGTCATCAGTGTGGCAAGCATGAGCGGTTCAGGCAGCGAAGTCTCTCATTCCAATGTACAAACAACTATAGCAACACGACCCGCACAGTCTGCAGTGAACCATCTGGAATATGAGCAGCTGGATGTAACGCCCACTGACACGATATACTACATTACCCATAATGCACCGCCAAACATTCTACAAGCAGATGAAGCATCGGTAGGTGGCGCTGTTTCCATGAATGAGCAGGTGATTGCAGGACGAGGGGCCGTTCCGCTGGGGAAAATCCATACAGCACCAGACACACACTGCTCATGTCACAAGTGAGTGTCACTGTAACATTTAAATGTGTGATTTAAATACAATCACACAAAACATCTATTTAAACATCTATTTACAAGTATTTAAATTTGGTAGCATTTGTTGTACTGTCTTTAATTAATGAACAGGGCACTGATTTTTAGTAATTACAGTCATTAACACTATCATTTATAATAATAAAATATGTGATTGGTTCCTAATTGTGATAAGAACTATTAAACTGAAGTTAATGAGGGTAAACTGCACTAAATTTCGATACTGTCCCAATAATGACAATTACAAGAAAAAAATATCAGTTACACTGTTTCCAGCAGTGAGGTTCTGCTGGCCCTGCAGCATGAGGTCTCCTACCTCAAGAAGGTTCTGGAGGACAGCCTCAGCCGCAGACCTCACATGAGCAGGCGGAGAGATTACCTGAACGGCGCATCTCAGTCAGAGAGGAAGCACAGAGAACAAACCCGTGTGCAGAACAGAGACGGCTGCCACAGGTTCCTCAGTCTCTGCTCAAAGAACACATCCTACATTTACTGATGCTGTCCTCCTGCTTCTGCAAAGCTAATAAACATTGTCATTTGTCCTTTAGACGGGGGAAGACAGACGCGAGTCTTCAGAGAACTGAGCGCTGGATGGGTTCAGATATGGCGCCCCGCAAAAGTACATATGGAAACCAGAGCCTCGTTTGTAAAACACACACTTTTCAGTTTTGTTTTGATCTTGTATAAAAATGATGCTCTTATAAAAGCAAATTTATTAATTAACTTAAATAATAAAGCATTGATTTGAATGAATAGTAGAGAAGTGAGATGAAGTCAGTTATAGAGAGATTTGTGTGCTTTCAGTCACAGAAGGTGAGGATTCAGAGCAAACATTGAGCTTCCTGAGAGACTTCAGTCCATCCCCTGACCAAGCACACCTCAGAGCAGCATCACGTGAGTCCAGACCTTCATCCAAGGGTAGGAGGAAAACACTTCTAATGTAAATAACTTCTATTGCGATCTCAAACAAGTCCTACATTTAATAATCACATCCTCAGCTGACAGCTTCTCTCTGAGCACATCTCAGTTCGGCCCGTCATGTAGTTCTCAGAGAGCCGGCGCCGGTCCAGCCAACCACAGCACCAGTGCCGACACGAGACTCACCTACAAAAGCAGCACCTACAGGCCAGCAGGTGAGGAACTCCTTTTATACCCAGAATTGAGTGTTTTTGTGTGATTGTTTACTGTGGTAAACTCATGTTTGGAGTAAAACACCAGTAAACTAAGTTTTTTGTTGCTTCAGTGGGAAAGATCCCTGTAAACAGAAAAAAACTTGCCTCATCTCTTCCTGCTCATCCATCCCATAAGCCTTTGCTGCAGGTCAGCTACGGCTCCTCCTGCAGTCTGCCTGCTGGGTATGCAGTCAGTTAACACATTATTCAACATACCCCCATTCATTGATTGTTACTGGTCAGATATGGTTTATCGGTCATAGACTGAGCCCATGTTCTGTAACCGACACACTCAGATGTTCGTCAGTAAAGGACAGTGAGATCTTTCCCTGGTCTGGCTGTTTTCTCAGGTTCAAAGTGTGGGATCAGGAGTCAGAACCTCCTGTGTCCATTAGGAAACGTTCTACTCAGTCCGACACAGCGCTGCTTCCCAGTAATGTCTTCTTTCAGAGAACCTCACCGCGGACGCATGGAAGACACACCACCAGCAGGGTACGTGTATCCCACACTTAACATCTACACAGAGCCACAATTCACCCATTTCTGCTAACTGAATGAGTACATGTGTGTGTTTGTGCTGTTGGCTCATTAGGAAGAATCGATACATAAGACTTTGGACAAGGCCCTGCAGGCAGCATTTCTGATGAAGCAGACCACAGAAAAGATGGCCGACACGCTTTCTGCTGACCTGGCCAAAGCTCAGCTGCAGAGGAAGTTACACGCTCTTCATCCGCTGAACAACAGATCGGGAAACTGTCGTTTACTCTCTCCTCACACCTGAAGTTCTCAAACAAATTGAGTTTTTTACAAGTTGAAACTGAAACTAGATTCATTCTATCAAATAAAAATGTATCAACATTTTGCCATCATGAGTTCATGGTCACTGTCTGCAAAAATAACCAGATGCATTCAGAACAGAAGTTTGTAACGCAGCCTCTGTATCAGCAGCACATTTCACTAACCCCCAATAATAGCTTTAGGTTACAAGAACGTTACTGAAAAGTTTCCATTAGGTAAAACGTAAAAGATAAAGTTCTTTTAAGCTGAAGAACACAAGCATGATATATCTGTGGTTCCGTGGCTTAATGCAAGTTTCGTTCTGGAAGATTTTATGAACTTTGGTGAGATGTCATATTTAAAAACAAACACATTCCCATTCTTGCACGAGTAGATTTGTATTATAGTAGTGAATGTAATAGCTTGGCACTGAAAACAAAACTGACCACAATCTTGTATGTTTTCATACAAGAGTTTTATTAGAAAATGAGATGCAACAGCAATAAACCAAACAGCACAACATCAGCAACTCTGTGGTCACATGTAAAACATTCTCTGAGCTCTATGTACAAATGCCATCTGTGAGAAACTTAATTAAAAAAGGATTTTAAAATCCCACTTTCAGTCCTGACAGCTGGAATGAGGAACAGAGGGGAGAAATGTTGATAACAGTGTGAAAAACAAAATCAGGCATTTCAGTTTGTTTACTTGAACACAAGTGATGCACTAGAAGACAAAAGGAAGACTAAGAAAAGGATCTCAGGACAGAAGGAGGTGAAGAGTCCGATCCGAGATCAGGGGGAGTCTGTGTGAACACTGTTTGCTGCAGGACTGTGGCTCTGCTGATGCTCGGGTTTCACAGGTTCTGGACCGGTGCTGGGTTCTCTGCGGTGTGAGCGCTCTTTGCTGCGGCTGCGTTTGTGGGACCGTTCTTTACTATGGCTGCTTTCCCGCTTCCTGTTTCTCTCCTCCGCCGCTTCCTGTCGGGACTTACTGCCGGAGCGAGAGCGTTTCCTGCTGGATCTCTCTGCTCGGTGCTTCCTGTCTCTGCTTCTGCTCCTCGAACGTTTACTCCTCTTCTCCTCCTTGTGCCTCCTCTCCTCCACTTCTCCTTTGCCCCTCTTGTCTTTTGAGCGCTCCCTCTCTCTGTCCCGCTCTTCTCTGTCTTTGTGGTGTTCTCTGTCTTTCCTGCGACTGCGCTCGCTTTCTCCTTCCCTCTCTCTCTCCCTCCTCTCGTTGCGTCTCTCGCGGCTGCCGCTGCGGCGGTGGCGTTCAGGTGTTCTGGAGCGGCGTCTGTCTCTCTCTTTGCGCTGTCTGTCTCTCTCCCGCTCCAGCTCGCGGTTGAAGCTGGTGCCGCGTCTTTCTCTGTGGTGGCTGCGGCTTCTGGAACGATTCTGGGATTTCCTGGGGCTCTGACTTCTCCTGGGAGTCCTGAACACACACACAAAACACCAGCAAACTTCAGAAGTGGCCAACAGCACATGTGCAACAAAAACAACCACAGAAACACTGTGTGGCTGAACAAGGCTAATAGAACTGACATCAAATATCAAAAAGACGCTCAGTAACACTGACTGTACTGCTCCAATGCTCAGCAGCAAACATCCTCAGCATATGTACACGGCAAACATACCTGGACCGGCGTCTGTCTCCACGCCTTCCAGAGTCAGCCGTCTCCTCCTCCTCCTCCTCCTCCTGCTCCTGCTCGTCTCGTGGAGGTGGTTTACGGGGTCTGCTCTTCATGTGCTGGTCGATAGCCTTCTGCACAGGAACAGGGATCCGTGGGAACAGCGTTGAGAACCATTCCAGCTTGGTGAGGAAGGAACGGAGCATCTCTCCGATGGTCATCATACACCCCCCTCCTGCCTTCACATCCAGCTCCTGCAGGAACACACACACACCCCAGGAACCAGCATTAACACACACAATAACACATGTAAACACACTCACGACACCATCAACTGTCCTGAATAAATGCTTCATCTGTGATGACCAAACACTGAGTCTTCACCTCTGCTCTCACCTGACTTAACATCTAACATTTATTATAGTAACATTAGCCTTACTATTCACTGACTGAAAACAAGTACGATGCAAAGGGCAGCTGATCTATATGTGCTGTAGCGGTGGGTGTGTCTAACTGCACTCACAAACGCCAGCCAAGAGTGTGGAGCCACCCGTCTCCAATCCACCCGCCTCACAAGAGCCATGAGGAGAGAACAGGGCAGTCAGCCTCAGCACCACCCACAGCTAAAAAATAACATGTAAAAGGAGCCTCTAATAAATGTTATAAATGGAGAACTAGTATCCGAGTAAACAGAATCCTGAACGCAACAGCTTCATCCACCGATGAATGCTGAACGTTTAAAGGAAGTGGTACACCTGAGGTCTGCAGCAGCGCATGGCAACGATCATTTCTGTTACTAAAACAACAGGCCCTACAACAGGGTTTAAATGTTAAGGCAACTGAGGTCAAAGGTTGAAGGTCAGTAATGAGCATCACATCAGCATTTCTCCTGAAGCGTCTGACATTAGGAATGATGAGAGGATGAAGGCATTACCCGTGGTGACATACCTCCTCATCGTCCAGGAACTCATCGTACCAGTCGATCATGTCAGCGGGAGGCTGCGTGTACCTGCAGACACAACGACAGATCTGTGTCTATCAATCGCAGTCATAAACGGCCCTAACAAGCCTAATCCAGCCAACTTACTCTTACTATCACCCATAGCAGAAAGCATCGCATGAGAACCAACCAATTCATGAGCACAAACACTTCACCATAATAGGTAGTATTGTGATTTATTCCTAAGTTTACTCTTAACTCCTTTGGATAAGTAACTTGAATAAACTGAATAAACACACACTGCTTTGACAGATACACAGCACTATGCATTACCTGATGTACATGAAGCCCAGGGCTCTGATGTAGGGCGAGTCCGTGTGGGTGATCAGACCCATCACCTGTTTGCGTGTCAGTTTCAGTGTGAACAGCTTATACAGCAAACAGAAGGCCGTGGACACGATCCCACCGGTGCCGACCCCTCGCACCTGCAGCACAAACGGGTTAAAACACAGCTGTATGGCGCTCCACTCACCAAATCAACAATCTCCTTTGTTGTCTCTTTAAAGGGAAAGGGTGGGAGGATAAAGGCAAGGAGGTTTTGAGGCACGTACTTCTACTTACCCCTCCGCACATTCCCGTCTGCCCCGCCGTTTTCCTGCTGCCCTTCTCCCACGGCTCCACGTGGTTGACCTGGGAGCACAAAGCAGAGATTAAAGTCTGACACCAGATGATGGATCAGAGATAAATCAACTCTAATGTGTCACACAATCGCACGTATTACTGCTGGTCCCAACAGTGACCATGGAAGCCTTTACGACAGCTGTCATTACGACCCTACGAACTATTTTACTGTAACAACTGTTGCTATAGCAATCACCACGGCAACCGATTGAAGAATTGTATGGGACTTTAAACACAGATACTGAAACTTTTCTCATCGTTATATTTGGTTAACGCTGTTATCCTTTAAGGGCTGCAAACACGGTGAGATACAGTCACCGCCGCTCGGTAACACCGGGCCGTGACGCCGAACGCGCGGGGCGCCCCGTTACCTTGAAGTAAATCTCGTCCACCACCTCGTGGTACGTCTTGAGCTCGTACAGCTGGACCTTGAAGTACGGCGACGCCAGCACGTTCGTCAGGATCATCGGGTTCAGATTCATCGTCTTCTCGTTGCCCCACAGCGGCAGAACGTTGCCGTGTTTCCCGCCGGCCGGTTTGCCCGCGGCCTGCTGCTGACTGACCGCCATCTCCGGTCCCTCACAGCGCCATTAAACGCGTCAAACGAATCAAAACCACACTTTCTTCCGGGGGATGTCGCGGGAACGCGCCCGACAGGGATCAGGAGAGGCCACACAACGTCACTTAATTCATTCGGTACCGGTACCGGACCGTTAATTCGTCCAAACGTTGCTAAACGCGCGCGAGGCTGTCGACGGCGTCGAACTGCGGAAACAAGATGGCGCCCGCAGGAAGGGGAGGAAGGTTGCCAAGTGTTTCACAGCGAACGGCTTTCTGCACCAACAGCCATATTCTATAGTATGGAAACAATTAAACTAAAATGTGATTATTAAAAACATAATTATTAAAAACATAACTCTCAAAGAGAAACATGAAATTCACCAGCAGGCGTATTATTGTGAATTAGATATCTTTTCTATATCTGCTGCTGAGAACAGTAGTTTCCTAAGGGACTTGGCAACACAACACAACCCTCTAGTATGTAGTGAGCGACCACATAATGATGACTACATAGTATGTAGTGAGCGACCACATAATGATGACTACATAGTATGTAGTGAGCGACCACATAATGATGACTACATAGTATGTAGTGAGCGACCACATAATGATGACTATATAGTATGTAGTGAGCGACCACATAATGATGACTACATAGTATGTAGTGAGCGACCACATAATGATGACTACATAGTATGTAGTGAGCGACCACATAATGATGACTACATAGTATGTAGTGAGCGACTGTGGGCTGTAGGACCTCCGTGCACTAAATTGTCTAAATTGATGGTCCCCAGTTTATAAAACAGAGTCACTCACATTTCACTTGACACTTTCGTTGCTTTGACACATTATAAGGATGTTTCCCATTAGTCTATAAGACTAATGACATTAACAGGGTGTGAGTGTGAAATGTGTCAGTGTTGTGTTTGAGTAAGACTTTGACAGGGTTTGATTTGTATCTAAAGTGGGTCTGTATTTTTAATCCACCAGTGAAATCATGACCAAAAGTGACAGAATCAGAGAGTTATGCCTGACAAACAAACAGAAGACTGGATGCATGCTGTGTAGTTTATTGTTTAAATCAATGTGACATTGTCACTGCAGGTGAGGAAGACGAGTAAAGTACAGTATTATGCCCCAGCAGCAGCCAGTCTTGAGCTGTAGTGAAGCCGAGGAGAGACAGAGTGTTTGCCAAACAAGCGCGCTATTGGAGAACTACAGGCACCTTCCTGTTGAGAGAAGCAGTTAAGACAGATGTATTATATCTGATAAGAATATGACGGTATATGACATTTACAGTTGCAGTTTAAAAGCTAACAGATGGATGCTCTCACAGTACCTGCCTACAGCATTTAGTCCCATAGCGAATATGAGTGGCCAAATGCTCACAGTTGTTCCGAAATACATTATATGAAGTACAGTTGTTGTGTAGCTTTTTCATTTCAGCTTTCATTTCATCTGGAGTTTTTATTTTATGTCCCGGCCGGTCAAGGTAGTTGGACACATAAGAATACCTGTACTGACTTATATTACCAAATTTGCAGGCACCGGGTTTCCCTGAGGAGAAACAGATACTTTAACACCTTCATTTTGTTATGCAAGTAAAATAAGTTATATAAACAGGATTTTTTATGGTACATGCTTTATCACTGAATGAATGAATGCATTACTTTCTGTAATCATACACTTGTTTTTAACAACTGGTGAACAATAAAGTTGCTGTCATGAATATGTTAGTTTACCAGCAAAATGGAACATGTCCTGATATTCAAGTTTTTGTGGCAGTCTTGCATCCAGTCCCTTTCCCACGTATATTCCCCAGTGGATGTAGAGAGGTATTTTTTTTCCAAAGAAATTTAGATGATATCTGGGAAATTTAATCATATCCCCAAATTTAAACTAAAAGATAGAACAAGGTGACATGTTTAGACAAAAATTTGACTGCAAAGTTATTATTTACATTTAAAAATAAAAATAATGAATTGCTTACACTTTGATTTTCCACATGCTGAGTCTGTTCCCCATCTATTGGGAGTTGTGCGACTGGTGAAATTAAAACCACTATAACCCACAGTGCCTTCATTCTGTTCCTGAAAGTGCCCTGAGACAAGGGATATAAAAAGAAAATACATCCTAAAATTAATATTAAAATAAAAAATGACAATGTGATCGTATCACACAATAAAGCAGTTCATAAAGCAGTTCATATATTTATTGCTTCAAATTACAGTGGTGCCACTTTCTCTACCTAAAACCTCTTGTTGAGATGTGATGCAATGAACAAGGACGTCTGCCTGATACAACATACAACATGTTTAGGCAAAAAGACAGAACACAAAAATTTTAAATAATGAATAATTATAAACAAATTCTATAGATTATTTGAATGCTGTACCCATATACAGCCTTGGTCACCTCCCTAATCCACCCTCATGTCAGGAGACCCTTCTCTGTAAGAATGAGTAAGTGTCTCATGAAAATAAATTCTCCAAGCCATACCTGTCAGATGCCAGTGAGTATTGCCAGCAACATGGAGTCACCAAAAGGAGTAAATTACTTTAGGTTGAGGTACTTTTTAATGTCATGGCCAGGCAGCGTTATCTCGTTGGTTGACTGATAAGAAAATGAGAAACCTACAAAGGGTATTCTCACAGTGAAGGGCTCAGTTTACATATTATATGGAACGTATTTTACTGACACTTTTTTAGTCCAGTCATTTTGAGTTTATCATACTACACTGTACCGCAATCTTTCTATATTTTCACTGTAGTTTTAACTGCCTTTTAATCGTCCATTTGGTTTGATAGATATGAAGAGAGAATGTGATTACAAGTCAAATAAGTAAGATAGCACTGTATAATTTTTGCATTTATAGCATTTACCCTGTGGTTTCATGGCATGACTGGATTATAAAATGTGATAGTACAACGAACTTTTCATTGTAAGAATAGACTTGATGGTTTTTATATTTTCTTGTCAGTTAACCACAGCAGTGACGTTGCATGGCAAAGACATTTAAAGTAACCCAACCTATGATGATTCATGCCATTTTCTTCCTGCTTTGCTATTTCTGGCATTTCCACTGGCAACTTACAGGTATGGTTACAGGTGACTTACAGGTAACTTTGTTTCCATTACTTTATTAGAAAGCAAGTTACCTTCATAATGCATTTTCTTACATTTTAAGCAACTTC
>JBAJNP010005453.1:0-29035 GCA_036877545.1 Yasuhikotakia modesta
GACAGAGAGAGAGACAGAGAGAGTGAAGGGCTTGGGGAAGATGTACGACTGACTGGCCTGCCACACACAGCAGATGTTGTTGTCTATTGAGCTGTTAATTTAACGTGAGTTTATTGAATAGTAATTAGGAGGAGCTCACTTACCATGATAGAGGAGAAGCTGCTACGCAAGCTAGTCACTTTCTTTCATCTTACATTCACTGCTGCTCTTTATCTCCTGTAAAAACATGAATGCGATTATTGTAAAAGTTTGTTCAGGTTTCGAGGTCCTCTCATTAAATATGATGACGTCAGTGGACCGAAGGACTATGTGAGGTGATCTCAATGCAATAATCCGAGACATTTCTCCAAACATTGTGGTTCCCTCGATGTAACAAATTTTATTATTCCACCGTGTTATTATTGGTGAACACCTTTTTAATGCTCTATTTATCAGGGCGAGAGGGTGCGGAGAAAAATCAATGTTTAATCAGCGGTGAGCTGTTCACACAGGGCATGAAGTGGATCCTGTTACCTCTCGTATAACTATCTCAAGAGTCTATAATCCATCAACATCCAAACTCTACAGAACACAGTGCCAAAGTTCATATGATCCCATTAATGTGTACAACAACATACCCCACACACAAACACACAGAGCGCTGTTTCTGTGTGCTAAATGCTAACTGGATAGACTAGCTGCAGTGATTCTAATATTAAAAACAAGCGATTCTTGACTTTCCCTTTTTGCCTGTGAGTGTAAATGACATCCAGCTAACAATTTTAGGTTGTAAGAACATTTCCCTAACGTTTCCATTAAGTAACAAAAATGTTGTTGTTTGGTCTGTTTTAGGAAAGTTTGCTTGGTTATAGAAACATTTTTAAAACTTTTATGTTTTCAAAACACTCTACCAACAAGGACATTTAAGACAATGTTAAAAAAAGTTGTACTAATGTTACTTCACTTTTGATAATTCTGAGAAAACATTAGCCAACATTCTGAGAACGTCCCGTTAGCGAAAGTAGTTGTAAGCGTGTTCAGGCACCTGGTCTCTGTCCCGGTCTAATATGGACTCTGCCAGTTCCATGCGATCAAATGAACACAAACATATGTTGCCATTGTGATGGAGATGAGCAGCGATGTTCCCCTCCCTCTTTTCAGCAAGCAGCCAATGGGAGACCCCCGCGGAGGGTCGCAGGTCAAGTGGGAGGCTATTGTGATTGGTGGGCTCAGGGGAAAGGCTTTGAGGATGTGTGAATTAGGCTCATCAGCGCGAGGTCACGCATGTTTGAAAGGGTACGTCTGACCCTCGTGTGTCTTCCAGCCCTGACAGCTTCATCAAGGTTGAGTCTTATGAATACAAAACAGAGGAGTCATGAATTTAAACACACCCACAGGGCCAAAGAAGTTAACAAAACTAAACCCAGTGAACTGTTTATAATCATCTGTCACACACTCATCTGATTTACACACCGGGTGTCACCTGCACTGCAATAAATATCAAATTAATATTTTTGGTCTAAAACATTTTTACAGGTTAAAAATACAATAGCTTATCACAATAGATGCATATACAAAAAATCAGTCCAATAGTTTAGGACACATTTTCAATGTAATGATTCTCAACAATACAATTTAATTATTAAAATAAAACACAATATATAGAATAATAATAAAAAATAATATTTTTAAATATACTTTTATATATTTTTTAAACAGTAATAAATAAATATACACCATATGTGTGACTGACCAAATCTCACAGAGCATTAATCCCAAAACACACCACAGGGTGATAAACATTTCATGAAATAAATTAAAATGTTTTACCAAGTTAGTCAGGTTGATAAATCCCAAGTACCAATTTTTCCCTTAATTTAAAAAAAATATATTTTTTTATTGTGAACATAAATCACATTTAAGAAGGATTGCCAACACTTCAGAAAGTTGTTAATGGTTGGATATGATCTCTGTTTGAGGACATACACAAAAAAGTTTTGTGTGACGTTTCAGTTTGACATGAATATCTCCAATAAATGATATAACCAATATTAAAGACTTTTGTTTTAAGAAAAATAACGTCTCTGTAATATTTTCAACTTCCAACAACCTGACATCTTACAGAAACAACAAAAGCACCGAAAATGAGAGATGGAAACATAAAGAAAACAAATTGCCACATGGGAGTCAAAACTCTTAGGCGGCCGTTCCAGGCTAAACATTGATTTTAAATAAAACATTTGATGTCTGCAGCTACTTGGAGCACATTTCAAAATGTCACATTTCTGGCCTGTTGTTCTCCAACTGGCTTAAAGCTGTTTAGCTGCTCCACACCGTAACAGCAGAGGCAAAAACGACCTGCCTTAATACCACATCAGTCTCTCATTGATTTCATGTTAGTTGCTCAGTCCACCTTTTCTTCTCGGATCAATTTGAAAATAAAAGAAAACCAGAGGCGAAAATAAGCATGAGGGGTTGTAACCTTTGATCCTGCTGTAATTGAAAGAAAAGGTCAAAGCTTACCAACACCATAATGCATAATGATGGCGCAATGATTTCTCATTGTCAGAGAGATTAAGTTAATGGCACAGTGTAAAAAAAGATGGGAGCAGTTATTAGAACATTGGCTAAAAACGTTATCAAAATGTTTTTGCCGTAACATTAGTAGAACCTTTTCAGAATTATATATCAAAACATTACTTTTAAGTTGGAGCAAACTTTGCTTTAAAAAGCATATTTTTTTTTACAACTTTAAAGCAATAATGATAACGTTAAAATTGACTTTTGTAAGGTTCCCAGAACATTCAAAATAGCATTGTTTCTGTTACTTAATAACGTTAAAAAAATGTTCTTACAACCTCAACTGTATCTAGGCTGGGTGTTTCACAGCAATTCAAGTCCCCTACAGTAATGTTATCTCAGACTACAGTAATGTTGTCTCAACCTTACAATCCGCTTCAAAAGCTTTGGTTTAAAAATCAGATGCACAAACACATCAACGCCTTATAGGTAAAAATAAGCACCGACATACTAAATAAATCACTCAATCAAACACTACACCGGTCAAATCACTCCCAACTCTACTGCCCTCTAGTGGTCAGTGCAGAGAGTAACACACAATACCCTCCTCAGGCACAGAATGAGGCCTTCAGTCCTTCACCAATGAAAACCTCCTTTAGCCCACTAAACACACACAATGACTTCCTATAGGAAAACAGTTTCTGCAGAACTTCAGCGGTAAAGAACAGAACAGAAAGGCAGATGGAAGCAGCCAACATTAATAAGAAAGAGTCGTTTAGCTTTTCGACACGCACACACAGATGGGAAGTTGATAAATGAAGTTCATGTGAGACGTGGCGTTGAGCTGATGTAGTTAAATGTCAGCTGAGTGACTTTTAGCGGGAGTTTTTCCTCAGCGTGGCTGAGGGGATAAGAGTTCCTCCACTTCCTCTCCACAGCTCAACTGCTTGTAATGAATCACTGGCCAACACAACACCCACTCCCTGAAAGCCTGAGGGGGACCCTTGAGCTTTAAAGCAGCATCCATCTGCACATATGTCTCCTCCTGCCACCTCAGCTGCAGAGAGTAAAACAAATGCGGCCGGTCATCACTGCCAGTCGTGCTTTAAGGGGCTGACGAGAAACTACTGCATGTCCCCCCCTCCCCCAGCCAATGCCCATATCTCTATTTCAGTCTCTCTCGTTCTGTTTGCAGTGGAGCCCAGGCAAGAAATCACTCCCATTCAGACAGACACACAGACACACAGCTAGTTATAAAAAATATAACCTAACAATATAACTGTAATATAAAACTAGCCCTTATATTAAAAAAAAAACTTAATTTACTATATTTTTATGTCCCTCAAAAGGAGGTTTTTGTTGATTATGGGCACAAATTTGTCCCAAATATATGGTAAAGACCCCCCCCCCCATACACACAACACATTTAGCATGCTTTTTAAGCCATTTGGTTTTTGGAGGACAAAGGATTTACATTTATGTCCTTGTAAACCACATATGCTAGTACACACACACAGTCTCACACACACACACACACACACACACACACACACAACATAAATATCTCCAGTGCTCTGGAAAGCTCTGAGATTTATTCTGGTGCCAAGCCAGCAGAAAATTGACTTGTTTCATGGAGGCAAACTACTGACACACTACCTCAGGGAGAGTTAGAGATGGACAAAGAAAGAGAGGTGTGTGTGTGTGTGTGTGTATACGTACGTACACGACCAAATGCGTGAAAAATAAAATGAAAAGCAAGAGACAGCGAGAACAAGAGCAAGTAAGATGCTGAGACGGCCTCGCCTCCATTACAGAATAATGTAATCATCGGGGTGGGAAACTGTGATGAGTAAAATGGTACAGCTGACATTTATATAAGAGAATATTGATGACATAAGCCGAGGAGGCAGACGTCCCCTCTGCTCCTGCGGATTGATAAAGAAGCTCATTTAGCCAGTATATCATTCCTTTCCCAGAAGAACAGGGCAAACCTGGAGCGAGGCGTGAGGGTGGGGCGTGAGGGTGGGGCGTGAGGGCGGGCTGACAGGAAGAGACAGCAGATAAATAGACTCAGATCTAACAGTAACCTGTTCAGGCAAAAAAAGGGCGACAGAATGTTCTGTGAAGTTATAAGGCGACACAGATTATACTGGTGATGTCATATGCGAGGCTCTGATACTCTGTAGGTCCAATTGCTGTTAGGTAGAGGCCAACATGAACGGTTTGTCAAGGAAACACAAAATAAATACTTCGTGTTTGTGTTTATTGTCAATTTTGATTTAGCTTTGATTTAGTTTTGCTCAACAAATATTGTAGAAAATTACAATATTTGTTGAGGAAAACTATTTTTTAAACATAGTTAAGTACAATTTTCTGTATTTTTAACTGTATATGTCTTTCTAAAATGTTTTAAGGAAGGAAATTTAGTCTTTTTTTAAATCTTCAAATAAGTTTGATGGAGCAACAAAATACCTTTTAAATGTAGAAAAAAAACACTTTCTAGATAAAATAATAATAATTTAAGCTAAGGTAACAGTCATCAGAAGACAACGTTCACCTATCAGATCATATGTCTTTGTAACTCTTAAAATAAAACATTTGTGCCTCGGTTGTTAATTTTGAACCATACAGTGAGTCCATACAGTGGTGTGTGCACCAAAGAGAAAACGAAGGAGGGAGAGAAAAAAAGAAAAGACAGTGAGGAAAGAGAGGAAGCAGGTATTTCTCCCTCTGGCCCGGTTTAAAGGAGGAGTGGAGAACACAGGATGGGCAAAAGATGGTGAGGTGGGCATGAATTTTAGCTGTAATCAGCATTAGCTCAGTCCGGAGAAGAGACATGCGGTACGATAATTTAGCCTGGGCACAGCTGAGGGCTCATGTCAACCCTAAACAGAAACCCTGGTTGATCGTTTAAGAGGTGCAACGCCCAGCACTTCTCATTACATATACTAAATCGGTGCAGAACTATAACAGTCTATGCCAGACGTTTCAGGAACTTCAGAACGATTGGTCAGTGCACACAAAGGCCTTGTGGGTCAATGTGCAAACGTCCGTTTTATTTTCTTAAGAAAATAAATAAAGACCCAAAAAATTATACTGCTCATTATCGTTCTTCGTATAACAACAACAACAACAAGAGCATTGCATTAGCAGTGCAAAGGTTGTGGGTTCGATCCCAGGAAATGCAAGTACTGATTTAAAAAAAAACCAAAAAAGATACAGTGAATTCACTGTAAGTGGCTTTGAATTAAAGCATCTGCCAAATGAATAAATGTAAATGTGGTTAAAAAATAAACGAACATGAACTACATTTTTTGACTTTCTGCTTTGTTGAATAAGTTTATGTGGTATCAAATGTTCCTGCATTCAGGTCACCATATGCAGAAAAATACCAGGACAAATTTTTGTGCACCTTTCAAACAACCTCAGGTTTCCATCAGACGGCCAGCACACAGCCCTGCCACAGAGACTTGGCCTTTAGCTGCCTTTGTTGTAATTCAATAAGAGGATCACGGCCGACACTCCAACCCAACACAACTAAAGAACCTCTAACAGGCGTGACTGCACCTCTCTCATATCTACTCACAGATAACTCAGATTTATTGAACCCCCTTTTCCGTTGTTTGTCTATAGAATTTCCATGGGGTGACATTTCACATTAATATAATTAATGAGAGGATCTTGTGCAAAATATTCCACATTTCCCTTCAAAGGCACAGAAGACCTGATATAGTCATCATTCAAAGAGAAATGATTGACTGTTGGAATGGCCAAGTAAAATGGTTTCAAATTAAGTTTAATGATCAGAGTAAACACACACAACACACACATAACACACACACAACACATACACAACACATACACACACACACACACACACACACAATGTGCCTTTAAAGGGAAATTCAGAGTATTTCACAAAACATTCACACATAATATAGATATAAAATCATCAGTGGTCACTGGATGCTCAATATTTCTTTGCCATTCAATGTCTCAATGTAACATTTAACAGCACCAAGTCTAATTTTTCAAAAGAATTTCAGCCTGCTTCCTAAACTTCAACACTTCCGATCGGTCCAGCGTCAAACGTACTTCTCCTGACATACATTATCCATCCTGTCATAAACCTTTTTCCCTGGGTGCAATATTTCCTCCATCACTTTCATTTAATTGTGCATTAAGCTGCACGATTTATATTGAGGTCAAACCTTTATACTGATGGCAGCTCAGATATTTCTCATCAAACTACAGATCATGAACTCAGACATAAGGATCGTTGAAACTGTCTATCGGTTGTAATAGTGAACCGTGTCAAATAATGTGCCCTGTAACCTTAATAATCTTCCTGGGATTGTGGAAAACACAACAATAACAAAGAGCTGTTAGTTTCCTTAGCGATTGTGTAACGTTGTATCAGCTGCACTGATGAGGCACTAGGGTCAGTCTAAGCTAGTGGGTGCAGGAACGATGACCTTGTGTTGAGTTTGAGGGACTTTAAGCACTGGTAGGTGGACGGCTTACACCAGATAAAACGTTCAGAGAAAGACAAAGCGCCGCGGTTTAGACTCTAGATCTGTTTGTTTAAACGTGAGTCGCAACTTCTGTGATTTTATTAAGCTAACCCCTATTAACCCATAGACACAGAACAGATCACTCAGAGAGGGTCCAGCAGGCTGGTAGATCCTTCAGAAAACCAAAATGCAAAGCTAATAAACCAGGAATGGAAGTGTTATATATAGTGCTGCACCCAGAATGTTCAGATGGAGGTATTTATAATATTAAAGCTGCAATCTGTAACTTTTGTCATCTCTGTTCAAAAATTAAAATTTCAGGTTACTTTACTTTAGATTTACAGATTTACTTTACTATGCATTAGATTTAAGTCAAATAAACATTTCATTTCAAATTATATCATTATACCATTATATCATTATACAATTATACATTTCAAATTATATCTATATCACTATATATATATATATATATATATATATATATATTTAATTACTATATATTTAAATCACTACTATAATATATTACTATAAAGTTTTAAATCAGGGTAAGGACGATTTGAACACTGATCTGTTATGTACAAGAAAATTAAGGATTGCAGCTTTAAATATTAAAATGCCTTTTCTAAACAAATATACATCTAAAATATACAATTCCAAGGACACTAAAACATAAATCTAGTGCAATACAACTGCAATACACTTTTGCAATCAATTTTAGGTTAATGTATTTTACAGCTTATATATGTTCCTGTTGCACACGGGTATCCGAGGGTCTGTTATTCCTGCCATTTACTTCACTCAAATGTCAAATGTTATCATATGACAGCCCTGCTGCCTTTGAATCAATGGCCTTAATACTGTCACGTAACAATTGCTACAGATATCCCAGCTTCACTGCTAATCAACACATGGTAGCTGTGAGGAAGTTGTTCTACACGCGTGACGCACAACAGGTGCCGGATTTTGCCATCAGCCTTAAGCTGAGAGAAACACGGAACAACTGAAGACAGAGGCGGCTAAACTCACGCAAGAAACATTCCTATAACATCCCCCAAAATACTGCTTCACAAGAAACCTTTACAAACTTGAATGAACTTGCTTCATTCAAGTTTATGACACAGTTGTTTATGACACAGTAAAGAAATGTTCCAGCACTGTCTAAATATACAGAAATGAATAAAATGCTCTGTGGAATCACTAATCTTTCGCTTAAAATGAGGCAGAACAAAAAGCAAAAAGCCTTAAAAGTCTTAAAGAGTTGATTTGTCCATTTGTCATCAGATAAGACATATAATCACAAAATCACAGATCCGACAGGTGATAATGGCAACGATCTCATTCTGACCTCCATAAATTGTTGTGGTGAAATAGATACTGTATGTTTCACATGAGCCTGAGGGGAAGTCACATGCACAAACATGTTTCTTCTTAAAAATCTTGCCACTCAGTTTTATGACTTGACCCATTCGGAGTGTGAGGAGATTAGCAGGGGTCAGGGGTCACCGGTTCTGATTCTGACACCGGCATCACATTCTGGACACTGCAAAACAGAAATAACGTGTAAGCGGATCGCAAATCACTCATTCTTTTAACGTTTATTTGCGGTTCATTTGATTTATATGGAACGCTTTGTAGATCCCGTGTGACGTTCTATGTGCAATATTAATGATTTTTGTTACAGAAAAGGCAGGTTTAACAAAACAACCCGGGCGTAAAATGCAGACTTATTTCCTGGCTGTTTAGCAAATCTGTGCATACGACAACAAAGCACAGAAATAACATTTTAACACGACTTGAATGGCACACAAAGATCAGACTTCAGTGTTATTGCAGCCTCACACACCAGGCAGACCAACACAGCAGCAAATGTACTGAAATATTGCCCTCTTTGTTTGCCAAAGTATTTTGCCATGAATGTGTAGTCTCTCTCTCTCTCTCTCTCTCTCTCTCTCTATCTGTCTGTCTGTCTGTTACTCATAAAATCATATTAAGTTCCGTATTCCTTCTCCTCAGCATATTTATGAGATAACCTTGTGGGTATTTTCCCGCCTTTATAACTCAAACCGGAGCTGAGGAGAAAAGCCTCATAGCCTCAAACCAGCGATCAGCCCGGCACTCTAGCATAACTGTCTCCGACGTTCTCCATCCATTACCCAGACTTAGCAAAAGGCCATTGCTGCTGCCTCAACACTCTGGCTTGCTCTCTCGCTCGTTCGCTCTCTCTCTCTCTGCATTAACTATTCAGATCAGCTTGACGCATTCAAACCCTGAGCCGTGTTATTATCTCGTCTCTTTCGCCGCTGCTGATCGGCTCGTCTGCAATAACGGCGGTTGTGAATTATTCAGGCCTAGTTAGGCGTGGAGTTCAGCCTGACACAAAACTCACGTCGTGAAGTCCATCCATCTCCACGCTGAAATATAGCTGCCAACAGCCTCTCCAATCTCAGCATCTTCAATCACACAAAGGCTTCTGTCAGAAGACGGCAGCCGGCAGCTCTCTCCCATTCAGGCCGGACAAACTGCTCCCATCAGGACTCTACAGACGAAACAAACATACAGGGTAGTTTGGGGTTAGTTGTCACACAGTTTTTAAGTCTTATGTACATAAATGTGTGTTTTGTCTAAAACCTGTAGCTTAAAATCTTCTTAAATTAGAAACATTTTATGAATTCTATACTGTCATTTAAAATACAAAAAAACGAAATACAGCTGCTAAAAAAACAAGCAAACTCCATAAACCCCAAATATTAGCATATATTTATTTAACTATAGACATATATAGACACACAGTAGACATATTTTTACTGTGAGGGATAAAGATCATTTTGTAACACTGATCAAAAGACTAGAACTTTATTTATATTACACTTTATTGTGATGCAGTGTCATAAATTATGCGTTTCATAATTTGTATAATTTACAACCCTTCACATAAAGACCATGTGCTGTTATTACAGCAGGTACAAAAATGTCAAAGTAAGTTTAATAAACTGCATCTTTAATATACTTCTACAACCGTGCAATAAAAACATTATCTTTTCAAAGTCACAAATTAAACGTTTGTTCTTACACAAAATCTAGCTTCACACGAGTGAGACAATTTAGAGTTTATGTTAATCACATACAAGCCCTACATGCTTGTGCCACAAATTTTGAGTAACGTTCTTTATACTGCATGATGCAAAAAAGCCCAGATTACATGAATGTTTCTCAAAAGCACAAAATCGCACGCACACGTACATACAGAAAGTTCATGAAAACAAAAACATTATTGCAAACAGGTCTCACTTCTCAGCCATTTTTCCAAATTACAGAAGTGTTTGTAAAGGCTCAGCCACCCGGGAAAAACAATGTCGGGAACTCCAGCCTTTAGACACGATCCTATTTCCTGAAAGCTTTAGGGATATTAGGCAGTCATAATGAAGCTAATTAACAGGCTCAATTATTATGTACGAAAGCTCATCAAAGAAACAATTGTGAGATGGAAACAGGCGAAACTGTTTTCTAAATCAATGAATGTGTCATTAACACGCAGCAAATTAAGTAATTCATCAGACGCTACAAAACAGGGGCAAGTATTTACATGAGATAGTGAGGACACATGAACACAAATTAATATAACAAGATCTCAGATGACATCTTCTGAACTCGAGCTGTGCTTCCTCTCGAAAAACATGAACGAAATTACATAAATGTCTCTGAAAAATAAAACACATTTGTAGGGCCAGTTCACTGGAACTGGATTTGCACAGTTTAGCTCTTGCTTACAATTTTTTTATTTACAGTAACATGGGCTAGACTGACAGCTTTGCTTATAACACATATTCAGTAACAGCTGTGTATCTTTCATTTAAACTATATTTTAAATATATGCGAATGCTATAATCAGGTAGATTCTTTTAATAAGGCTTCAAAATCAGTATCTTCCAATTTTTAATGTGTTTTCTTACATTAAATGGCATCAAGACACATGCACATTTTGCACTGCTTTTCACTGTTTATTAATACCGCGTCTTACGTTTTAATGCGAGAATGTGGTGCGTGTGAAATCAGCTACACAAACATCACACACTGCTTACACATCAAACACAGTGTGATTCTGTTTATCATATTACAACCAACTGGATACCGCGAGGAAACGCAAATCTCCAGATTGCCTTCAAACTGAGAAATACATACACAAATACAAACTGTAGTGGCTATTTAAACACAGACAAGTAAAATAAATGTTTCTTTTAAAATATACTTAACATTAGGTGCAGGAAATGCTTGTTTATAAATACACTGATATCAAATATTTGCTGTAAAAATTTTAATGTTAAAGACAATCTAGGCATGCTTACACACACACACACACACACACAGTTAAAATTAAACTATTAAATCAAAGCTTCTGTTGATTTAATTTTTAATGATCCATGTCATTTAAAACTTAAAACGAAAGTATTTTTCAGTTAAACAATATCATATTCTGTGCTAACTAGTTGAACTACTTCTTAAATCTCTCATATTTGCACGACAGCAAATTCAGTAATTACAAAACATTTGAGAAACATAACAGATAAATAAAGGTGTTTAAATTATTGTGAAGTTCACAATGATGTTTGATTTCATATGCACAGTTTAACTATGCTAAATATTTTGAAATATTCCACGTACTGTCAAGCCCAACACAGCTGCTTATAATAATGTCATGATGGGCTTGATGTTTGTGCTACCTTGAGTTCTTTATAAATGTTTAGTTTTAATAATTGTTTTACTGTTTGTATTCTGTTCAATAGCAGGTTGCATCATGAAAACTTACACCATGCAGTGACGTCTTTTANTTAAACACACACACACACACACACACACACACACACACACACACACACACACACACACACACACACACTTCAAGCTGTTAGAATGCAAACTGTTTAATGAGAGCTCAGTTTCTCCTTTTGATTTATTGTAACAAATTACCCATGTATTAGTAACTCCATGTTTTCAACATCAGTTCACAAAGTCATTTTTAATAAACACAAAATAATCTTAAACTGACTGATATTTACAGGGGACCGATTGGGCCTCCTTGTGTTGTAGGACTAAAACTCCCAGAGTTCTTTGCGGTTTGACAAACAGTGCAACCCTAATAAACTACAGTCAAGTGAGTAGTTTAAGCCAGCAAAAGCTGCAGTATTTATATGCACCTATAAGCATCATCATTCTGTTAAAGCTCATCTGTTTTGCTCCAGCAGGTGGAAACTGCTGGTCTCAGCAATTTTCCCTACTGAGAACTCAGTTTGTGGGGCACAATCCCTCAAAGCGTGTTTACTGCACCCCCCCCTTCCACACACACACACAAATGCCAGCTCTCACACGCACACAGATTCTGTCCTCTTAAAGAACGCCGTCTCTAGTGTAAAATGTCTCTCGGTCTGTGCTAACCGTCCCGCAAGGACGTTACATGGTCTGAATGCGGTACATTCTTAGCATATCGTGTTTGATTGAAACCACGGTTGTCTGTGACGAACAAGCTTGTATCTGAGAGCTTTTTTATTTGCTCAGAAAAGCTGAGATGTTGACATGAGGTTTAACCCATAATACTGATGACTTTTGGAAGTTATAACAGACTTATATAACCGACTCAAATATTTGATTAAAAAAACACTGATAATGTATGTTTCCATGAATCATGGAAAATAATGTCTTGACTAAGCCTGTCACCAAAGAATCAATTAAGGGGCAAAAATGGGGACGACTTAACTTAAAGGTAAAATGTAAATTCAAGGTAAAATGTATGTTTTCTTTTTATCCACATTATGTCCTCCAAAGGCTATGCATGTTTCATACATAAATATAGTGAATTTTCTGTAAATCTCAGTCATTTTAACCACTGAATCAATTTAAATGACTAAAAAGGCATATAGTTCAGTTACTCCAAGAAATTTAAACCGAAACAACAGTACATGTGTCAAAATATATATATCCTGCTAAAAAAGAAATTATTCTGCAAAAAATGTGTTGCTTTCCTGTAACAAAAAACTCCTCTGAAGTCTTAAGATGTTAATGGTGCATTTTAATATCCACCTACAAACAATACAGTACAAACAACACGTCTCTTATAATTAACATGATAAAAAAAGCCCTCATATAATTTACTTTTCTATCTAGCTCAAAAACGCTCTGCAAACCAGAGCTTTTGAAACAAGTACAAAGATGTACACAACCAAACAAACACACAAGTTTATATCCCTCATTAGTTATTAAACCCAATGGGAACACAGAGTAGAGGGTTAACAGGTGACACAAACTGCTGACTGTGTTTTCAAGCATGTGAATGGAGTGAAATGCCTGTAGTGAGACATGGTACATCTAATTACAACACCCAGGATCTTCTGATAGGCTTTATTTAAAACGCTTTTTGATGTTCCTAATTCCAGGTGCAGTTTAATGTTGTGTCGTATGTATTACTTATGTACTTTGTTGTCTAGATTTTACCACCATTAAAACCAGATGATGTGGAATAAACAGCCCAGGCGCTTATATTCTGTACGTAAGTACAGCCGCCCATATGGCTGTAAAGAACTGTTGTTTAGTTTGTTAAACATTGTATTAGACAGACACTTTTATCCAAAGCACCTTACAGTGTATTCAAGCTATACATTTGATCAGTATGTCCGTTCCCTGTGAATCGAACCCACAGCCTTTTGCACCACTAACACAGCGCTGTACCAACCCTGTAGCTTAATAGGTAAAGCACTGATATCAGTTTAGCACTTTAACAATTGCAATACAATATTTGCATGCACTCTCTCTCTCTCTCTCTCTCTCTCTCTCTCTCTCACTCACTCAGGCTAATGGATGAGGGTTAATCAATGAGGCTTTGAGCAGGACTGGTCAAGCAGGCATTACCCAGTCTCATCACCAACATAATGAGCCAATTCCACCCCATGATTCATCTCTTCCCGCCTGCCTTCCTTCCTGTCCTCTTCTCTCATTCCTCTTTCTCTTCCAGAGACTAATTTGGTCATAAATATGAAAAGGCTCTTTATAGTCAGCAGTTTTCTTGTACAGTAATTTTGAGGCATGTCCATGGGAGTTCCTCTGTAAATGATGCTGTTCTCATAGGTAGCAGAAGCTCTGACTTGGCACTGTGCTTTCAGCTGATGAGGGGGAAACTGTTGTGGCTGTTGTCATACTATTTACTGTCTCATCTTTATTTCTGTAGCGATACACAAGTGCTGTTGGCGTGTGAATGCAAACTGTGCAAATATAGGAGCAAACGCAGCAAAGACAGCGAAGAGAGAAACTAACTTAAGTGAAACTCATTCAAAGGCTTGTTTGGGCAAAAATGAAATATCTGTTACGGTTTCATCATGTCATTGCAAACATTCAAGATTTTTTTCTAGAAATGTACCAAAGAAAGCTCAGAAATCTGTCTTCTAAAAGCCAGATTTAGCACATTTGGAACAGACCAAATTCTTAAGAATTAGCAAAGCACAAATGACTAAAAGACCTCAACTAACCAACTGTTATTTTGTTATCATAGATGTCCAAACTTGAACATTTCAAACTTGAAACAACGCTGCAGTAGATGAAGATTCCGGCTTTGCAAAACTTTAATGTAGCACACAAGTCATTCAATCTACTTTTATGGTACATTTATTGCGCATTTCATAGATTTTAGTTGCATGAAAATAAGTAGAAAAATAAGCTTCTCCTTTATATTCCATGGAAAAAATAGTCACCGTGGAAAAAATAAAGTCACCTCATATCAGGAGGGCAAGAAAACAATGGCTTTATTTTCATCTTTGCTAACCCTCCTTTAACTCAAAACGCAAAGAACGGATCAATGTTACACAACTTGTTAGCCCTATAAAAACCGTGAGTATTAAATTTGACTGGGGTCAATGGTGTTATTATTTACATAAACCTCATAGACTGAAAATGGCCATAGATTTTTTGCAGTGGTTCAATAACCTACAAAACTGCACACAACACACAGCCCAGTATATAAATAATCCTGTATAAAATCCTAAACTCCAGGCTAAGTTTATGGTGTTTTTGCAGCAGATAAAGTGCCAGTCAGGCAGGCCTGTTTCTCTTCTTCGCCGCTGAACTAAAAGTGAACTCGCTCTGCTATATATAAATACAGCTTTGCAGCCAATCAGTGGCTTGGCTCCGGGGCATCATCTCGCTGCGCTGACTTTCCCATTACGATAATGTGAATCTCTCGCTCAGCCTCATAATACTGGCAAGCGTGGATAAAATACCGTCTCCCCTCTGCTCCACGCCGGCCTGCTCCCGCTCCTGCCACACACACTGAGAGAGAGTCTGTGCATACTAATGAACTTGTGCTTCAGGGCCCTGGGATGGCAGTACTGCACTGGGCATGTGCATCCTGTAGGGGGAGCTGTACAGAGTCTCTTATGACAGCAGGAAGGTTTCGTGTTTATATGGGCGATGTTGCTTTTGGTGGATTTTTGCATTCTAAATGATTTCGATTACAAAGGACGAACAAGACAAATCACAAACTTACTGCTTAGCTGCTTAACCTACAGAAAATCTTTATCATCATCTCAGTCACATAATTCTTGTTACATTTTATTTACAGAAATACATAATTCATGACAAAAAGACTTCAGAACCACAATTCATCAACCAGATCTGCCAGTAAAGACAAGCCTCATATTTCACATCTTTCAAAAACATCAATAACACCAAAATCAAAACAACGTCTCAATAATGATCACATATTTACATTTACATTTAGGCTTTTAGCAGACGCTTTTTGTCCAAAGCGAGGAGAACAATGAAGCAATAAATCCCAAGATAACAGAACGCAAAATCATACAAAGATACAATTCTTCTATATCACCATTATTTTTGTCATATGCCACCTGGTCACCTGACCAAACATGTCTGCTCACACAGGTCCAATCGCCCACTGAGAAACTCTGACACACACTGTTGTGGCGGATGGGTGAAGCCGAGTAACTTGTGGAGCATGAACAGAGAACACGAAAACAGCATTTTGATGGGGACATTGTTTGCCATTTCTAATTTGTAGGCGGGGGGCGAGAACGGGGCGATCACAGCGTGATTCATATTAAAAGTCAATTGGCCTTCAAATTCCTCGGGTCCCCCAAAGTCACTACTGGTGAGAGGGAAATGAGTCTTAATGGAGTGGCAGTGCCACAATAAAATATCAGAAATTGAATCTGACCACAAAACTCAATGGTCCAGACACAGCACCTGAACGACTGACCATTACAGACACGAGATTCTCTCTTTTCAGCCCATTTTTTCCTTATCTATTATTTGGCTATGGATGGTGTACAATTCTCCAAAAGTCTTTTTGTGTCCACCTTTCCTCTCCCGCCTGCACATCGGAGCACTTAGCAGTAATCTGTTTTGGCCTCACTTTTAATTTCTCGCATGTCTGCCTGCGCTCCGAGTGCTGGGGTAACTGGGTAAGCAACACAAAGCAAAAGCCATCAAACCCTCCTGCTGCGTGAGATATATTAACTTTAACCTCGTGGTAATTACCAAAAACTATTTAAAAACAACTTTTTAACCATTTACTGCAGGCTACTTTCAGCTGTTACCCGTAACAACTGACCATGTTTTAAATGACAACAAACTGACAGATTCAAGACTTGAGTGGACAAGCAAATGGTCATTTATATCAGTTAAAATGACATCAGCTACTCTAATGTTGTTTTGAGGGAACTACTGTTTACTAACGGCTGTTTCTTCAACTTCAGGAACTTTAACGTTTCAGTGTATTTTTTTTAAATCGAACACATTTCAAAGTTCACATTCTGAAGAACATAAAAGTTTACAAAAAAAGTTATTCACCACATTTATTCTTACTACTTTTTAAAAAACTTTGAATGTATAATGTATATAATTTCATTGTTTTCATTGTTTTTTAGAAATAGGATTTACAAGCACTACAATCAAATTAATTGTATTAAACTAAATTTGTGTTAAAAGATTTCATAAAGATGACAACTGTGCCAACATTGAGGGATTTATTACGATATTCAAACTCCTTAACTTTAAAAACTTAGTGTCAGGGAAGCACGTTTAATAGGAAATGTGTAGGCAAAACAAATGAAAGTTTTCACTTTCATACCTTATAATTTTAGTGTCATTTTCAAGCTCTAATTTTATCCAATTCTGAAAAAAAGCAAATAAATATTTCTTGGATTTAGTCCATTTTTTTTAGTCCATTAAATATATAAAATACAGCTGTTGAAAATCTAGATTTATAAAAAAAATAGGAAAAAAAAGACAATCATTTTGTGATTTACTGACACTGGACATGCAACCTGGTCTCACTGGAAAAACACTGACAAATTTTAAAAAAGTGTGAAAATGTAAAAAGCATGTTTTTAGGAGTTTCTTTTCTGAAAGTCCACAAAGCCAAACACACAGAGAAACTAGTATATTTTAAAGCCAACAAATTAGTACAATAGAAAAAAAACTGAATATCACACACAGACCCACTTCTGAAAAAATGGCTCTGCAAGTGTTTAGCGCTTCAAGATCATTTCAAGAAATGTCACAAAGTCAAGGGTACCATTACCTTTTAAAGGCCAGTACTGGAACGCATTTCCAAAGGCGACCCAGTCCTGAGGCGAGCGCACATTGCCCTCTTCAGGCCCGGCTGTGTAAGATGACCCGCCTCATCTGTCATTCTGGCTGGAGGAAATCCAAACAGCTCAATATCATGTTTAACTAATCAGACAAGAGGATCCATTTAATGACAGCCCTGAGACACAAGATAAATGTTAGCCACTCACTCAGTCAATTCAAAGTGCCTCAACACTCAATCAGGGGATATAATCTAACCAATCGGAACTAATAGCCAGAATATAGTGGTTTATTTTGTAAACACGGTACTCATTTTGCAAAGCTTGTTAAGCTGCGCTCATTTTAAGCTGCGCTCACTAAAATGACTTTGTCTTCATCTACATGCTTAGCTGTTCATTTAAACCTCTTGTTTTCTTTGTACTCTCCCTCCTTTCTTTTCTTCATATTCTTCCCCATAACAGATGCAGAGCGAGGCCTGAGGCTGCAGTTAAGACTATGTGATGCGGAGATCCTTTATTAACATTTCATTCTCGTTCCCTACATGACATAAATTAGATGGGATGTTAAAGGCTGTCAGCTGTGGCGATCTATCACGGCGTCGTGGCTGGGCGTCCCCCGACTTCTGCGGCGTCTGCCACAGCCCACGAACGGTGCCAAGCCGATATTCTCACCGTCTTCGCTGTAGCTACACGCAGCGCTGCCAATGAGACAAACAGCACTGCAGAGCGCAGTATAAACAAGCTCTGATTCAGCGTTTTTTTTTTTTTTTCCGATTCTGTTCATAGATTCGGGCACAATCACCTGTTTGTGTGATGTTGGCTCTGGCTGTTCGGAAAGTGCTCATGGCAGGATCTGAGATGAGTCTTATGGCTAGCTCAACGCTAATGCATTCATCATTAATCTTATCGCTGCCTTTCCACCTCATTTCAGGGCACTTGCATGATTTTTATCTCTAATTTGATGGTAATGAACCCATCAGCACGGAGCGGTTGATGAATATGATGAAAAATAGCACTCGTGTTCACTTTGGACAAGCCACATTTTATCTCATTAGAAAAACTGATATTAAAGGTGCACTCAGTAATTGTTGCTCATTAAAAGAAGTTGTGCACAAAGAAATTGATTGTGCTTTCGAATAATGTTAAAAATCAGACATGCATACACAATATCAACCGCACATAGACAGAAGATGAATCCATTCATATTGGTAGCACAATTAAAGCAGTTTTATTTTACACAGAACAGGTCAATTCATGACCTAAACATTCTGAGATCACATGATCAGCCAAATACCACTATAGTAGTAAAAACATACCAAGTAGGAACACAGAGATACGTCACAGACTGTGAAACTGGCATCAGTAACTGGAAATATTGCTTGTGCATGATCCTGCTTTAAGTCAATGAGTCTAATAATACAATTTTAATTTACATGCATTTGCAAAGCAACTTACAATAACATTCAAGCTTTACATTCGGTCAGTATGTGTGTTCTCTGGGAAATAAACCAACAGCCTTCTGCAACGCTCCACCAGTTGAGCTACAGGAACATACAAAGACACCTTTAAATGATACATTCTGTTCTCCAAGCAAACCTTGTCTAGACTCCAGACACTTAAAAACTGTAATTCAAACTGTAAGTTTCTGTAATTAAAAGATAAGAGAATAAGAGATTGATGTGTGCAAAATTTTGCACAATGCATGATGGGAAGTATAACATTTTCAATGATCTAGAGAACTTTGACTATCAAAAGCTGACCTTAGTTTTTTCTGGTGCTACCCAGCAGGCATTGGGTGCTGCGAGATGCGTGTTGTTTTAATTGATAGCTTAGTGGTACAGAGAGTAGATGAAATGTCAAAGCTGAGAGGGGCAGAACTGCCCCAGGGTCTCCATGGAGCCCCTCTCCCTCAGAAACACAAATTGGATATAAGGTTTGATAACCAACTCCAAATGTTACGTTTCCAAAAAGGGGAGGGGGCCCTATGTGACCGTAAATGACATATGTTTGTCACCTTTAAATGAAATGACCTATTTTGTCAAAACAGCTATAAGCCCACTTGTGCTCTTTCAGGAAAGGAGGAGCGCAATATGTCGCGAAAGATTGCCTTTCTTTTCAGCCCTGGCAAAACACAGAAACACCCTCAGGGTATGTCATTTCCCTCTCCTGGAAGGTTAGCATAAAGCTTACGCTGTGAAGTGTTACCCAAGCTAAAGTGTAACTATAAATTTAAAAAAAACAGACAAAAAATAAAAGGTGCGAGTCTTTCACCAAGCTAACAATACGTTTGCCAACCCAAACCTTTACACAGCTTTGGAAACCTTACAACGACCACTCACACGCTGCCCATATTAGCGATTAACTACTGTATGGTTTGCTTCCCTGCTGGTTCTTGAGTGGCTAGCGCTGATGAGCTCTTTGTCGCCTGGGCCTTTCTAAAGAGAGAAGGCAGCCGCTTCTGTTGCATTGACTAGGTGCCAGGCCTTCCAGTTTGGGCCGATCCCTCAAGCGTGAGCCTCACATATTCAAGCTGTTTCAACAGCCTGTCAGCTAATGGGATTTGGGAGAGGTACATTAAGCCTGTATGAATCTGTGAGGAAGAGCGGGACTTTGGATGCTCATATTGCTGTGGCGTATTAAAGGGCCGGAAAACTGCTTTCCTGCTCCGTGTCTTCCTGTTAAATGTCAGGCCACATATGTTGGGAGAGAAGCTGTAACGGCTCTGATATGTTATGCTTATACTGCATTAAACCCAGTGAAACCTTGATTCGTCCAATGGGGGACTGTGTTGATCCCTCAGGGTGACAATTTGTTCTGCATGTTAGATCTACTTTCTGCTGTTAAAATGAGGAGGTCAAACCAGAGAATAAGGAAACTGACTATCACTCTCAATGGAAAATTCCCTCATCACTTTTTTTCTATCTGTGCAAACACTGGACATTGATTGGATATAGAAAAGTAGGCATGGAAAGGGTACTACCACTGGAAGGGAGTGGTCAATGGCTTTGACTCGCCCAAATCGTCAGACCAACGCCATCAGAGAAGATCTGTCGTTTAAGAGGGAAAGCAAATTTTCAGATTTTAAATAAGAGTTGTATGAAACATACACTTTCAAAAATGACATGCACAGATAAATCTATTATGATGCTGCAATGTTTATAAGAAATATAAAATAGTATATTTTCACTTTTTAGGCTTAATTTATATAGAGTGGACATCAAAGTAAAACATCAACAGAAGATTACCTGGACATTATCTAGCATAATAAAGGCAATTTCTGCAGCTGGGTTTAAAAAAAGACAAATACATCACCCATTTTCCATCCAGCAGCCGCAACAAGCCGCTCACTCACACCCCATACAGAAAATACAAAGATGGCAGAGGTAATAAATTTGAGTGTGATAGTGTAATCTGCAAGCAATCACAGAAATAATTGATCAACAGGACAAGATTTAACGTTCCTGACCATCACTGTGTGACCGGGATCCCCTGACACTTTGACATGTATAGTGTGTGTGTGTGTGTGTGTGTGTGTGTGCGTGACTGATGGATCCGTGTTTCAGCAAATGACAGGACTGGTGCTAAAGTGAGCTGTTTAATTAACCCTACAGCGAGTGGCTTGTCACAAACACCCAATTCTTCCTGACTGAGACCTCAGAAGATCTGAGGGAAAAGCAGGGATGGAAAAGGAGGAGGGGAAACAGCAATAATGTGGATCCACAGCCCAAGATTGCTTTTTTTATTTTATGGGTCAGTGATCTGCATTCATTACAGGAGCGTGAAGACATTCTTCAGAACTAATGCAGTCTTCTCCAGAGCGAGAGAGGAGTGTAGATTAACATGCGACACATTAATACGTGACGTCTTTATCAAGGTGTATTTGAAACCGTAAATAAACCTGTGAGCCCGTCCGTGCTTTCATTTAACAAAAATTACAACGACCACTGGTTCCGTATTCCATTAGATCTGCTGAATTATAATCAATTAAAACCACGATTGTTCCTACAGCATTGATCACGGCTGGCATTCCAATAAAGCCGACGTTTAGTCACAGGCAACGCGTTTGTGATTCGCACACGGGACAGTGAAGGGATAAATTAGCTTTAGGAAAGTTCAAGCAGAAAACCTAAATCAAGACCCCCATTCATCTTGCATATTGATGGCCACATTCCCTCCCCTCGTCTCTCACAGGGATAATGCATTCCAGCCCGGAATTCTATCAGAACTGTCTGTTTCCTCAGTTAAATCAATAGGCAGCGTACGGCAGCGGGTCAGCAGTCGCGTTTTGCACCGCGTCTTCGGGGGCAAGGTGATGGTTTGAGCGCAGGAAATTTGCTTAAAGCCCACACCAATTAACTTCAGAATGATGAATGCCAGGAGTGGGCGGGAAAGAACCGAAGGGTTCTGCCTATTTTTGCGTGAGAGTCTCAGCTGCTTCGGTAAATAATGGAGAGGGATGGGAGGGGCCACTTTTAGACAGATAAAACCGGGAGCTTTGGGTCTGGGTCAGCCCACCCTCTAATGATTATGTCAATCTGTGTAAGTGAGCCAACATTGGAGCTGTCAGGACGTCATCAGTCAACGCTGGATTTGTATAAGGGGCTGTGGAGGTGCGCTAGGCCGAGCACGAAGCATTTGCATTGGGAATTGCCCTAATCTTTGGAGAGGGGGTGGAGCGGGATCAGACTCTTTTGTTGAGGCTGACAGTGAGGCCTATTGAAAGTGAGCGAGAAGCGTGTGTCGTCTCATCACACGGTTCATAAAGACACTGCAGATCTGATGGAGGACAGACGACACACAATAGTGAGAAATCAACACCAAGTTTTCACAATATGGAGACTATTCATCTTTCACTCTACATACATACAAAAGAACAACAAAAAACGCTTTAAACAATTATTAACACACACAGGGATATACACACAGCAGCCCCAAACAAGTATTTAGACACTTTTGGAGAAATCTAAGCCACAATTAAAACAAAATATCTTTTTTATTTATAAGTAAAATTTATTTCTGAAACAGACTTAATATAATGTATTGCTTTAAACTGATCATGATGTTTTCTGTTAAATAATGTAAAATAATTTAAATGAATCCATTAAGTGCTCAAATACCTGTTTTGCCCACTGCACAATATATTCAGATGATTAATACAGCTTGACTATAGGTTTTTTATATGTCCAGGATTCACATTAAAAGCACAACAGAAAAAGCTGAGATAAACAATCTTCTCTAGAGACAAAACAACTGCCCTCAGACGTGGTCCCTCACCCAACAGATACACGTAACTGAAGGTCAAAGCACCTCATGAGACGTTGACTTGGTTAGTGACTGACAACTCAATGAGTTTCTGAGAAGCAAGACTGGAGACCATAACATCTGAAGTGTCACATGGCTATGAGGAAGATGAACGTCATCACAGGGAGCAACAGCTGTTACACTTTGAACAGTAAGGGAGCAGATGTCACCCAAATTCCACAATATATTCACACTACTGTGCAAAACTATAACGGAAGACGGTAGCAGAAGGTTTAGCGTATGTAAGCGCGGCTCACATCTTACACAGGTGCACTGCAGAATGAGAAAAACAAAAATATTAAACACATTAGAAATATTAAATTAAAACATTAATCCTGACTCCTGTGGTGTTCCTGTAGCCCAATTTTTAGAGGAATGCGTTAGCGGCGCAAAAAACAACAACTATGGTTCAATTCCCAGAGTACATACTAAAAAAAGTATTGCTTAAATGCACTTCAAGTCACTTTGGTTAAAAGTGTCTGCCAAATGCATTAATGTAAATCTTACATCTAGAAATGAGCTTTTTTGCTAAAGCACTCCACTGTCCTCCAACTGAAAACCTGCAGTTATCACTGCTTTTTAAAAAAAAGTAATAAGCCCTTCACATAAAGATTTTAACATCTGCACATCTAAATACAATGAGTGTTTTGGCAACAGTTGTTGACACCCGTATTCTCAACACAATTAACTAAAAGCACTAAAGAAACACAGCTGTTTGCCTTTAAGCAGAAAAAGATACCTTTAAAAGCAGTATTCCTTAAGAATGTGTGTTATTGTGCCTGTATTGCTATAGAAACAATAACATCACAATTTTACATTAATGTCCTAATGTGTGTAAAAACACTTCTGAATATTAAAAAAAAGACTTAAAAGAATCATTTCAAATTAAGCATTGTCATTACAAACCTGACTTTTTATGACTAACACAAAAGAAGATTTTTAAAGTTTCTTGGTAACCAAACAACAGTGGCACCCATTGACCTCCACTGAACACCAAACCACCAAGACATTTCTCAAAATATCTTCTGTTGTGTTCTGCAAAGTAAAAAAGTCACACAGGTTTGACATGACCTGAGGATAGGAAAGTATTGAATTTTTTCCATTTATGGGTGAACAATCCTTTAAGCAAACTCCAGTTCAAACTTACCATATTTTAACAATTAAAATATCTAAAACTTAACCATACTTTTCTGTTGCTTAATGGTGAAAAAAGAACAGCCTCACGTTTGGGTTTGCCTTGGCTCTATAATGGACAAAAACAAAAGATCTTCCTCTATTGCTCCCCTGCAAGGTCTCCCACTGTGACAACAGCCTGCGATATCTCATTTAACATCATTTGCATGCAGTCATCGCTCACCCCCCTTTATACAAAGCTTATCCATCGTTATAAATCCGTTCAACATCAGACCAAAAAGCACAGGTCAGCAGTTCTGTCTCTTCCCTTCAACAATCTGCCTTCAGCTCTTTAATATGTTATCTTCTGCAAGGATAAGTGTGGCCCCTGTTTAACAAGCTTAGCAGCTGCTTCTGCTATAGACTCTCTCATAAAGTGAGAAAAATCTAATCAATTGCTTTTAGTATGTTATCTGTTTCTCTTGACAACTTAAGTCCCTATTGATTTGCCATTACTTTGTTGGATAATCTCTTGTCAGGGCAACATTATAAAAATTAAACCATTTCAGTTTTCATATACCTCACAGACAGTCGATTCTCTTTATTGGTTTCATTGTTTATTTTTCTTCCAATAAGAAACTGACCTGCTTAGTACAATTTGCATAATAAATCACTTTCAGATGCTGTATATACTATGTAGATGTTTCATGATGTTTGTGCGTCTATAGTTCTGATATACTCTGATATGTTCTGATATGCAAATGTGTGCAGTTTTACAAGAACAGAAATAAAGCTATTAATGGATACGCATCTTGCTAACACTAAACATGACAAACCAACACAGCCAATCAGAATCAAATTTAATGTTATGCTTGGACCAATAAAATTTCACCGTAGAAGGCATCACAATGACAAAATGTTTAGCCCTTGCATGGCCTTGGCACATGAGGCCAAAAACAGCTATAACTGCTTGTCACTATAGTAGCTTGCCTGGTTAGAACATGACGTCTATAGTTTAAGTCATTTCGGCATGAAACCTGTATGTACAAAGTAATGCATCCAATATTGTGTCTACAGAAACCAGATCTAATGAACAATGAACCAATTTTCACCTCCAGAAAGTCAAAACTCCAATGGGTTCCATTATAGAGAGATTATAGCTTCTCTTCCAGCAAATACAGTCTGACATTTAACAGAACCGACATGGATCCATTTCCCAATGTATACACACACAACAACCACACCTGCATTACCATGGACCACGTGTGGTTCCCTGACCCCAAACATCAGCTCTTCTCCTCTGTGTGCAAATGCCTGGGGCTTCCTCTTCTGCCTCGAGGAGCCCCTTCATTAATCGCCCTCGTTCTGGGGGAGGTACTTAATGCACACGCACGACAATCGGCGGGGCTGTAATTGCGTTGTCAGGGGCCAAAAACAAGCTCCTCCAAACAGACATCTGGCAAGGAGGCAGAGAAGTGGAGGGAGAGTCAGGCAAGACAAATAAAATGACTGCTTGCGTTGTGAGATTGGTGGGAGCCCAGGCTGGCTAATCTCACCAATGGGAAACAGGCCTGTTGTAACCCAATTACAGGAGCATAAGCAATTTGTTAGACACTTCACATAATGTAACAATTTCCCAATAAACTCTGACTTGTAATAACATTGCTGAGCGAGTGCATAAATTATGAAGGAACGGAAGAGGTTTTTAAGTGGCGGCTGCGGAGAGAGAGAGAAGCAATAGAAGAATCTCTTACACCGACTCTTACGCCGACGCGACCTGTTTTCTGTGCTGTTCAGATTGGATGCGAGGACGGGGCAAACAGGAGCATGAGGGGCCTGTATCGACAGTTTCTCAGCTGCCTGATCATGATAACAGGAAGCTGGGTAACATAAATGATGTCATTATAAGATAAACCACATTTATTGCCATATTAATAAACAAAAAATATAAGAATTTCAAGCACTAAACAATAAATTCAAACTATATTTTGTATGGATGCACAGCATAAATTTTGTATTATGCATATACATAAAAATTAACATCTAAATAAATGACTAAGTATATGATGTCATCATACTCAAAATTCTACTAATCCCATCAAAAAAACAGCTCAAGTAATGACATCACAGGACATTCCAAGTCTGTGCTTGATGACATCACAGGACATTCCAGGTCATCACAGGTCACACAATTAACAAAGCATTACTCCTGCAATATCAAAGTTATTAGTTAAATATGCAGGAGAAGCTGCTTTTGATAAAATCAACCAAAATGTAAAGTTAAGTTGCTCTTATTAGATCATTTCCTGTTTAGTCTGTAGGATCTATTTGTAACCCAAAAAAGTTACAGATCTTTTCTTCCACAGAAGTCACAGATTTTGTCCGGCACCTTTATCGCTACCGTCTCATTACGCCATGTGTGTGCTTATACTTCTCTGTAAAAACAAGTGCACTTCCCAGTGTACAACACTACAAAGCACCTAAAAGCGTATGGTTCTGTGGGTGACATATGCGCTGGCTGCGGCTCAACACTGTTTGGCAGACAGTAGGAGAGAAAGCAGGGTAGAGAGAGAGAGGGAGAGAGAAAGAGAGAGACCATTCCCCTGTGAGTGAAAGCAAGCAGTCAAGGTCGGAGAAGATCAGGATGGGGTTAATGAAATGATGACAGCAGGGGTAAGAGGGAAAACTCCAGCGGTAATTTACAAGTCACTTCCCTGTAGGGCTGAAGGTTACACTGGGCCCTGTCGGGAGAAGCAGGAATCGGGACAATGCCATGGATCTACAGCATACTTCACACCCCACGGCTGACACATAACGCTCGCTTATAATCGCATCAATCAAACACAGCGTCAAATTAATGCCAGATATTCACTAAAGAAACTTTTACTGGAACTATGACTGGAGTTTGTTGTGATGGATCAGAGTGTTGTTTATACACTAAACACTCCTTAAAGGAATAGTTCACCCCTAAACAAAGTTATAAACTGCAGCTTTACAGTGGTTAGACTACAGCGATCCTGTAGTACAACATGAGTCCTCAAACTAGTGTGTGATATTTCTGTGGTGTTTTTGTGTCATTTTGGATTTTGACAGCCACAGACCTCTTTCATTTTCATTATATAAAATTTCAGATATTTATCAGTAAAAAACGTGGCTTGTGTTCCGTGTAAGACTGGTTCAGAACCCCAATGAGGGCGAAAAAAGCAATGACAGAATTTTCACTTTTGGGTGACATATTCCTTTAATGCACAAAAGCAGCTCTCTCGCAATATTTTTGTACACTAATGTTCTTTAAACCTCATATAAAATGACACTAAATTTGGCCTAATCTGGAAACAAAATGACACAAAACTCTCTGCTCACATCACTAATCTCATTACGATGCGACACGAGTAAAAGCCGAGATGTAAATGATCGTTGTAATTAGACTGCTTTAAATTACAGCTCTAATTTCAGACGATGTCCCCCTCCATTCACATGCTGCTGACCACGCTAGAAATGTCTCCCTGATGGGACTACTGGCTCTGTCATAAAACTATCTGAGGTGTAATCTTCAACTGATTTACCTACCGCTGCCTCACCATCGACTAATAAAAAGGGCGAGACCGCCGCAGTTTCATGGGGCTAGTTTGTGATTAGGGATGCATAATCGTAGTCTGCTCTGATCGTTTCCATGCCTTATAACTTCTTGAATATATAATGAGAGGGACTCATGAGACAGACAGTGTGCAGAGTAAGCAGAGAGGGTTTGGGAGCGATGCTGGGCTGCAGTTATAATCTGGCTCCTGAGGCAAAGCGTTTATGATGTACATCATTGGCTGAACTCGAGGTAGGACTAATTATAGGCATCCCGCATGACACATCCTGAGGTATTGACCATTCGTTCTTTTTGGTTAGATCGGGTGCTAAGCGCCAGAAGAGGAGCCCTCAACTGTCCCATGAAAGCTGATGAGTATGTTAAAAACAACAAGAATCCTTGAGGGAGACAAACATATGAAGTTACTGACTACTACAAAGTCAACAAATTACACCTTGTTTTTTAAATGCATTTCAGGGCAACAGTTTTTATCTAGCTAGGGTGCAAAAAAATGTTGCCATTTCCAAAACATTTCCAAGTAACACAAATTCTGCAAGAATTTTTTTAGCATTAAAATCAATGCCTGCTTATATAAAAACATTATTCAAACTTTAATTCTGTGCCATTTTAAAAATGTTCCACTAACAACAAAGATTTTAAATGTGATGTATGCAATATTAGCCATTAAAAAGTTGGCATCATAAATAAACCATCTACTAACCTGCAAGACTGTTACACAAGAACGTTAGCCAACGTTCTGAGAACATTCACTATTAGCTGGGACATTGTTGTTTTGCTGTCTACTGTCCACCTGCCACCACTGTTCTGCCATTTAAATCAGCGTTTGCTACTGTTCACAGAAAGTTCAAGACATTATTCACAAAGTAAAACTGTGACACTGACATTAAAGCATAAACGGATGTGTGCTCTCTCTCTTCCACCACAGACTGAGGTGAAGATAATGAGATGCTGTATCACTATGATGAAGGGAGGGAAAATCTGATTAAGATGTGTTTGCATCCAACGTCTCAACTAACTGCGAATCTCATAAAATGCATTTGCTGTCTCCCCCATAACTAATGGCTGGTTTTCACGGCTTTGACAGCGAGCCGTGTGTGTTATTTTGTCCGGGTATTATAATAATAATGAGAGCAAATTAGAACAATCAATTTCCATGGGTGGTTCTTGATTGGAGATGATGGGCAATATGGCACCGGGTAATCCATCTTCCTGGCCCCGTCTCATTAATGGCTGCGTCGCCGCGACAACAGCCAATGGCAGCGCGGCGCTATGGAACACATGGGGGCACCATTCTGTGAGCCTATGTTCAATTAGCAGTGGCGGCGATAAACAGAGTGATGTATGTTGGCTCACGGACGCGCCAGCTTGAGTTTAGAGCCGTTTAAAGCCCCTGTATGTATCCTCTGTGCTTTGATACACTC